>PVHT020003144.1:5744515-5895781 GCA_004024745.2 Catagonus wagneri | reverse complement strand
GGGGTCTAATCGGAGCTGTGGCCACCGGCCTTCGCCGCAGCCACAGCAACGCAGGATCCGAGCCGCGTCTGCAACCTACACCACAGCTCACGGCAACGCCGGATCGTTAACCCACTGAGCAAGGGCAGGGATCGAACCCGCAACCTCATGGTTCCTAGTCGGATTCGTTAACCACTGCGCCACGACGGGAACTCCCCTTATTCTTCTTGAAAGTGGTAATAGGCCTCCTAAAATTAGGATCTCTCTTGCATATATTCCATTTACTGAAATAATCTGGAAATTTCACTGTAATATTTTTCTACTTGTGTATGCAGCTCTCTTTCTGTATAGATGTATAATGATAAATATTGAACAGCAAATGTAATCCTAAATGTTCTACACTGAATATTTCTCCTTACATGAGAAAGCAGGGAATGAGCATGTTTGTGGCCATCAGAACTGTCTTAAGTTGCAGACGAAAAGATGATGGAAAAGTCCCAGGAGACATTATCTGCCTACAGAGGATTTTATCTCATAAAACTCCCAAGTTCTATTAGCCCTCTATTTTGATTCTCTACTTGATGAGTATGCTTTTATATAGTTCAGTGGTAGGGAAGGATATAATGGTATCTGTAAGATTTTTTCCTAACCAAATGAAATCGAAATCTCTATTTTGTGGATATTTATGGTTGCTAAGCTTCTAATTAAACATTGTAGAAACAATTCTGCAATTGCTGAATTTGTTATTGGTAAGAAGAACACAAGGTCAAAGAGCTGAAATAACTCACGGCAGGTATTCAATAAACCTGTATGTATGTGTTTGTCTCCATGGATGTGGTTTTGTGTGTGTGTGTGTGTGTGTGTGTGTGTAACATGATTCTTCTTTATAATTCACTTGCCAGTGTAAATAGCTCCAGGATAGTGGAATTTTGTTTTAAGTCGATATTTCCAGTGCTTAATGGTTTTTATCTATAATTTGTATAGGACTTTTACTGAGGGAGACAGTCTTTCCCTACCCTTTTGGTAAGGAGAAATGGGCCTGGGGGTAAAAGACAGCAGAATACTTTTGGGCGGTGGTGAGAAGATTTGTTTATTCTGTGTTTTTATTGGTCCCACTTGTGGCAGGTGTAAGTTCCCGGGCCAGGGATCAAACCCACGCCACAGCAGTGACCAAGGCCACCGCAGTCACAATGCCAGATCCTTAACCAGTTGAGCCACCAGAGAACTCCAAGAATACTTTGTTTTAACTCTGGAGGCTGGGGGAAGGGCCAGGGTATTTCATGGACACTTGACCTGTTTTAACTGCATTTTTTTCCTGGGTTTTTGTCACACTTGTATATAACATAGTCACATTTCACCACTTCAGTCACGTCGAGACTACATGCATGGGCGTGTGGGCGTGGGCCCACGTGCGCACACACACGTTTAAAAGCATAGGTGGTGTCTCTTCAGTATAAATAAGTACTGTGATACCCCAAACATCACAATTCTTGAAATAATAACTTGACATTTTAGACTTTTTATTCTCCCCTTTACTCTTCCTTAAGGGGTTTGACAGACTCATTTTTAAACTGGGAAACAAAGTAATAATTTGAGTCGCTGTGATTACAAAAATATTTTAAGATGTGCTAAGATAGTAAGACTCTTAACTATGCTTTGTGAACGTGTTTTGGGGTGACGTTATTATTATTTTTTGGTTTTCTCTTATAGTTTATAGTTTTCTCGACTGCATTTTAAGCAGAATTTTGCCGTTATGCGTGAATGGCCGGGACAGGTGTTACTCTGCATTTAGAATAAACAGGATTTCCCACAAAGAAGGGGCTTTTTTTCATCCCAGTCTGTACTTTAGGAGATTGGAGCCTAGTAGGTGCTGTCCAGTATGTGGATCTAGATGTGTGGATAGCGAAGTAGTTTTCCTTCCAAAGAACCCTTTATCTAAACGGTAGCTTTGTAGCTTTGACTCTAGCCGGGAACAATAGCCAAGGTAAGGTAATTCAGCCTTTAGGGCCAGTGGGAAGCCGAACCCATCTCACTCCTCGTGTTAGGGGGTACCTGAAACTCACCTGGGGATCTTGGGAAAGTCTGTCCCACTCTGCCGCTACGCTCTGTTTTGTTTTGCTTCTCCCGGGGCCAGATCCCCGCGGACTCCGGAGACATTCAATCTTTGCAGGTTCCCCACCTGTAATGAAATAGACAAGTGTAAGAGCCCCATTAAAAGAGCTCAAGTACAATGGTTTGTCGACCATCACGTTGAAACCAGTTGAAAATCCAGTTAAACGGTTTCATCAGAGCTCGTCACTGAACCAGAGATCTGGAAGCAATTTTTTTTTCCCCCTCATAAATGCCACTCCATAGATATGCTCTTGGATGTTGTCAAATATAAATTACAATGGGAAAACAAGGCAATAGCATGTGCTTGGCAATGCCCATCCCGTGGGCTCCTTTAATACCCACATATCAATGAGGGCCTTTTATAGCAACTCTTCTGTGGCTGGTTCAGAACTGCAGTGCTCGTCCATGGACGATGTCACACAATCACTGCTCTATAGTGCCAATCGAATTACTTTTTATGTTATTAAGGAAAGTTCAATATCACAAATACAACCTGTGAGGCCACATGTCTGTTCATAGGGACTCTTAAAAGTGTAAGGTTTCAAGAATGGTTTTATAGGAATCATTAACTTTTTAAAAGACACCAGTTTCCTTCTGTCATTAATGATATGCGTAACAGTTTAATGTAATGCTACTTTTAATTATCGCAGCCCTTTCTTTTTAATATCAAATTTCGCTCTCTAAACTGTCCTGCGTTCTCTTTAGAGTCTCATCTGTCACTGTAAATGCCATCACTCTATTCCTCCTTTAGATGCAGTGACAGGCCCACTCTTATCCCAAGCTTTATCTCTTTTTCCACCCTTTATTGTACTACAAAGATCCCTTTTTCATAGTTTACAGCTGTATCCGCTTTCCACACGTGGCAAATGATTGCCTCGGTAAAGGTATTTTCTGTTTCAATCTTACATTTTCCCAAGGGAGAACAAAAGGGACAAGCTTTCTGGAGTTGGTTTCACTGAGAAAATTGTTTAGAATTGCCTCATTCCTCAGCAGATTAACGAATGCATACAATCCCAGCTTAAGTGCTATTGTACTGCACAATTTGTGCATTATACTTTGTCCTTTCCATTTAGAAAACCCCTCACCAATTAAAGTAATACAGCCTTCCAATACCTGCTCCCAATTAAATCTGAGCTGTATTACCTGCCCCGATGCAGCTGGTCACAGATTCCTACCACTTACCCGCATTCATTAGGGCTGTTCATTATCCAGAGGATGGTGGCAGGAATTCAAGCCACAGCCTTTCTTTTCGGGCTCACCAAAATTATCAGCTTTCCACCCAAGGCCCCAATAAGGACAGGATTAAGGGTAAGGAGAGGGAATTCATACAGTAGCAAACTTGCATTGTTTCTGCTTCAGTCCTGTCCTATCCTAACACATCAAAAAGATACAGTCCAGGTACAAAAGAACCCTCATCTTAATTAAAGGATCACTTTTCCCTCACTTTCTAGCCCCCCCCCCCCCCGGCTTTGTTCCTCTGTCTTTGCTGCCCTCCTCCTTTGAGTCCATTCTCTAAGACCACAGTGAGAATGGCCGAGAAAGGCTCTGAAAGTGACCAAGGAGCCCACTTAACCACGAGCTTTGTCCTTGAAGAGCAGGGCTTTCTGGCTTCAGGCTGGACTCCAGTTATGAGAAGTGTTATTTTTCTCTCCAAGGCTTAAGTGGACCCTGAGAAAGGAGGAGGGTGTGGATGGTGGGAAGGTGCTGGGAGCGATGGCTTAACTCCTCCTGTGGCCCGGCAGTGCTGGTGGGGCCTCCCCATCAGTTTTATCCAATGAGATCAGTAAATGGATGTCTACACCTAACCCTGGGTACTTTCATGCTGGAGAAGGAAATACAGCTGTTAACTCCTTAGAATCCCCTGCAGTTCAATGTCATAATTATCGGTCAGAAAAGAAAAATCGAGTAGGGGGGTGGCAATGCCGCAGATGGAAAAGTGATCACAGATGAAAGGGGAGCAGTGTATTAAGAAAGCACGGGGCTGGCTGCTGGGCGTAGCCAAATTCAGGTCCTGAGAGGGCTGACAAAATAAATGTCATAACCTCTCGAATAAGAAGTCCTCCTTCAGCCCTGAATTGACCAGACCTGAGGGGTGGCGCAGGTGCTGGTGGTCCCTGGTGAGGGCAGGGTTGGTGGCGGGGAGGACAGGAAGAGCTGGGGTCAATTCTGCTCCTCTCCTCTGGAGAGAAGCGGCTGAGATCCTGCATCAGAATGTCCCCTTAAAAATTAATTAAGAGGTGAATGAATATATCTTCTCCCGAGTTCCAGAATAATCACTCATCCTGTAGTCAGTAACATTTTTAAAGGGACATCAGTGACGCCCTGCCTCTAATGAGCAGGCACTGTGGGGACACCCTGATCCTAGAGAAACTTTGGACATTCACAAAGGAGTGGATAGGTGGTGCCTGGGTAATCAGAGAAAATCCATCTTAAGCAATCTTTGGATCGATTTTACTCTAAGTCTTTATCTTGAGATCGATTTTACTCTAAGTCTTTATTGTATACAAATCTTATCAATGAACAGCACCATATGCATATCCATGGCTTTTTTTTTTTTTCTTAAGGGGGGAGGTTGTATATTAGTGTTTTCCTCTCAATTAACTTCTAGGCAATTTTCCCAGCTAAATGCATAACATCTTTGGCAACATGCCAAACAAAACCTTAAGACCCAACACTAAATTCTGTACTTATACAGGCAGCTTAGATTTTCATGCGGTGAACTGGAAGCATGCCAGCAACTCCCACTATAAACCCAGCAGTGGGAAAGCTATATATTTTTTTATCAAGAAACTCTACTTTAGATTTCCAAGACCACTTGAAAATTGCACTATTTTAATGTGCCTTTTAAACAAAATAAAAGAAAGATTTAACCTGCTATTAAATTAACCCAATTAGCTATTTATTCCACGTAACCTTACACTTTGGATGATGCTAAATCAAATATACTGGCAGGGAGTGAAATTTTTTAGAGAATTATGGAAATTACGAGATGCATTCTAGACAGTTAGTTCTTATGCCTTTTTCCTTATCCTTTTTGCTCTCACACGATTATTATAATACTTCTTAAAATTGTTTCCTTTTTTATACATGAAATGGAGTTACCCAGGATACAATGGGGTGGCGGGACCAAGGAGGAGTGGCTGGGGGAATTAACATGTAAAAGAGAGCTAGTCAAATAGAAATGTATACAACAGTCATTCCTCGAAAGGCTTGCCATCAATCCCTCAAACTTTGCTTTTTGGTGTGCTTTTAATTGTACGTCCCATTCAACACATGTATTCTTCCAATAATATAGTGCTTTTCAAAGGGCTTACTGCAGCCTGGCTGCTTTGGGTCTCAGTCAAGCTTTCTTAAAGTTAAATTTAGAACCAAACTCTAGGAGTTTGAGTTCATGTCCATTGGGATCCACAATTTGAGGTAAGACTTTGGAGAACTTGTATAGTGTCAGATAAACCTCTTTCAGCACTAAAAAGCCTTTGGAAAACAACATTTTGACGATTTAAGAGGCAGTGAACCAGAAACATATGGGTGAAATTTCTCCTGAAACACTCAGGGGTTTAAAAATTAAGAGAGAAATGCTTGGCCAAACAGATCTTGCCGAACCAAAAAAACCTGCAAGACGGTCCAAGATAGTTTGCCAAACCCAAAGTACTGATGAATTCTGTTTCCTTTAAAATTAGTGACTATTACTTAAATTTTTTTTTTTTTTGGTTTGACAAATCTGGAGTTTTAAGCACATCTGGATTGGGTTCAGAGAACAGCAGTTCACATCAAAGTGATTTTGCAATTTCAAAAACAAATCATAAATCACAACCAAACAACACTGTGAATTTGTCTACATACATCCGACAGCCAGGTTAGTTTGGCTACGGACCGGCACACAGTTGTACCCATGGCAGGGGGTGGCTAATGTCTGCTAAGCAGGTCGGGGCTACCCAGAGATGGGACCGACTCTGGTTAGAGAGAACTTGGAAGCAAAGGCACCACTTCTGCAACGGACTATGGCACCAGTTTCAACCAAGCAGACATAAGACAGATGGTTGGCACCAGGGGAAGGTTTCACATAAGAATATGCAGAAAAGACGACCTCCTAGGTCAACTCATTAAACTTGGTCCCTTGACGTCTTCGAAATCTGCCTAAGAAGCGATTCAGGAAGATATCGATCCCCAAAGACTTCTCAACTTGTATTTTTTGGTGGTCAACAACTTCCAAGAATGGATTCGGTGGCTATCCTGCCTCTTGACCTTTCCTGAAGTTTTAGCAGCACCGTGAGACTCTCAGGGCACAGAACATCTGCAACTGCGTGCCATGACAGAACTTAAGGAGGGAGTGAACTATCTCTTTTCCACCGTCTGTCCCTCTCTTTATTATCTGTTCCCCCAGTTCAGAGTTGGAAGAAGGCAGGTCCAGTGCCGTGGATGGCTGACCTGATGTTGGAAGAGCCAGAATGAGCCAGACTTTGAAACAAAGGACTCAGAGGTGAAGAACAAATAAAAGAAGAAAAAGGCAGAAGGGGAATGAAAGAATGAAAGACAGGACAGAACAAAACATTAAGAGAAAGAAAAGAAGGAAGGAAGGGAGGAAAGAAGGAAGGGAGACGAGCCCTGAGCACACATATACTTTTAAGGGAAAGGAGAGGGTAGTCAATTTGACAAATACTTGCTGTACATTTTGTTACATGTCATTTATTTGTCATTGGTTTCTTTTGGCATTTAACTACCATTCTCCAAGCAAGTCAATTACAATCACATGTCCTGGGATGGTGACAGAGGCAGTAGCTATAGCGGTGAAAAGACCAGCATTTAGAAACTTTAAAACTCTAAGATAGAAGTGGCAGGTTGATGTGGGAAGAAAAAAAAACTCCTTTTACATATTTCGGAAGAACCATCAGCGTCATTTGACATTTTAAAGTACATTGCAAGATAGGACAGGAGTTAACTAAGGAGTTAACTAGTTAACTAAGGAGAACTGATATTTAAGAAAAAAAATGTATTCATACTGCTGACACACCTCAAAACCCCTGCAAAACTCTGGCTTATTTATGCAATAGCCGTGTTCTCTGTGTTCTATCCTACATGAGCAATTTTTGTGTCAACAGAATATAGTGGCAAGAGCAAAAGATCTCATACAATTGACAGACTCGTGAAATAAGTTTTGTCTGAAACCCTTGGAAAAGTGGAAGAAAGGTGATGTTCTTAGTGGATGAATTTCTTAAACTTTAATTTCATTATTAATACTCATTAAGTTTGAATGAATCAACTGGCAATTGAGAAATTGCTTAGCACCACATTTTTTCCATTTCCTAACTAGAAAAAGTATTTTTTTTTTTCACCCATAAGGGCAGTGTAGAAGCTTGGGCAAGATTCATACTGCATCTTATTACCCCCCCTTCATTTGTATCTATTTATATAAAAATTAGCATAATTTGACTTAAAACTTCCATTACGTTGTAAAAGAGTTATAGCACATATTTCTCGCCACAAGCAGGCTTTGAGAAAGAATAGTCTAGTGGGAAGGAGTAGGCTAAGCTTGTGTTGATACATAACTTCACTCTAAGCTCTACAATCCAAAATTGCAGGGAGACAGATTAGGAAAAATCTATTTGCTCAAGATTCTTTGTCAGGATTTTTAAAAACATAATTTTTTTTAAGGGTAATCTGATTTCAAGCACACTTGCTTTGATAGAAAACGCATGTTTTTTTTGAAAGAACCAGATCAAGCTTCTTTTGGAAGTAGAGAAGGACCTGCTTGCCCGCTACAGAAGGAGCCATGCTTCGGGCTTGAAAGGGTCAGCATCCACCCAGCACAGCTGGCTCCCAGGAGGCGGAAACGTATATGATGCACAGCTTTGTCCAGCCTGTGAATTGTTGGCAGTCTTTCTTAGGAGCCCCAAACAGTGTCAACCTCTAAATAAGCAAATAAATAAAACCCGCAGGCTCTTGAGTCTGGAGTTCAGTGTCAGCCTCGCAGGTGAGAAGGCAGTGTCAGAGAGCCCAGGGCAGAAGGTCTGATAAAGGTAAATGAAACCTGACATGTCCTCCCCAAATCCAGCCACAATCAGAAACTACAGAGGAGGCAGCTACCTCAACTTGAATCAGAATCCAAAGTCAGGGTCAACGGGCTCATGAAGGGGTAAGCCAGGAAGTCCAGCCCTCGGGGCAGGGCATGGGGACAGTAGCCCAACCATCCGCTCAGGGCCCTTCTGGCTTTTGGCTTCTCGGAGAGAAAGAGTGAAAAAGAAGGCAGGGCTGCAGATAAAAAGGCAGCCCGGAAACCAGGGCTGGGGGCGGGTCAGCAGGTCACGGTGCCCTCATCAGTCAGGGTCCACACCTGGCAGCCAGGCCCTGGACCCCGGCAGGCTTCGCCTGAAGGGGAACCTCCTACAGAGAACGGAGCGGTAAATAATACAGATCTGCCGACATAGATCTGCTATCTGTTTATTCCGAATTGCGTCACTATTAAAAGGCTACCAAGAACAAGGAAAATGCTGCTTGCGCCTATGAGGGACGGTTTATTTCTGTAGCACGATTACTTCTGAAAAACCAAGACTTCTTTGAACCAGGGGGAGAAAAGATATTGTGAAAGAGGCATTATTTAAAGACCTCGTTCTCTTGTCTTCGTACGGATCTTTTCTGCTCTTTTGATTGATTCATGTCTCAGTGTCCAAACATAATCTCGTCTTTTTCAGCAGAGTTCAAAGCAGAGGAGATGTTATCTCATCGGTTTTCATAATTTCCATATGATTCACCATCTGGCTCTTCTGTGTGCCTCGCCCTCCCCGCCCCCCTCCCCCATTACACAGCTCGGCTCATGGCACATCTCAGCCTCACCTGTAGCTTCTTCCTGGACTCAGCCTCACGTGTTCTCCTCTCAGCCCAGACAGCTCTACTTTCCTTATTTAGGGCATAAATATTTACAGAGACCTGACTACGTATTTAATCTGTGCTAGGAACTGAAAGAGTAATAAGGTGACTTCTGGAGCTTGCCTGCTACTAACGGCACTGACTTTGGCCATCAAGACTCTTCACTTCTTCTGTCCTTTGGGAAGCCTCCCCTGCTAACTCAATTTGAATTTGTCACCTCTTTCTAAAGGCCACCACAGGAAAAAAAAAAAAAAATTCTATATATTTCGCCCTATTGCACCTGAGTCTGTATGTTAATTATCTCCATGTCTCACCACTAGGGATCAGCTCTACCCATCATATCTTATGGGTACCAGGGTTGTGTCCTTACAGTTACTCATTTCTGGTAGCTGTTTGTTCAATTGCTGGTTGATGGAGAGGTGGACCGATGGACAGATGGATGACTATTTGAATATATACCTTTGAATATTATGCCATCTTTGTTCCTCAAATTTGCTGTGCCTTGTCCATCGCTGTTCAAGATAAGAAGTGTATTGCTCTTCTGCCTCCATCTGGAATTAATGACTTTTATATTTAAAAGTCATAAATAGAATAATTCTTCATGAGTTCTGTCATAAAATTACCCACCTTAAACCTTACTGGCTATAGAGTAGTTTTCTGTTCCTGCACTAAACCTTTTTTAATGGCGTAACGGTGTTTATGTGTCCATCTGACAGCACAGTAAAAATTTAATAATTGACCAAAGCGTGATTGTCAAAAGAGGGTCTGGATCGTGGTTTCTTGTATTTTTTATAGGTTTTAAAAAATATTTTTGGCTACAAAGGTCAATTAAGCATGCAGGTGGAAGGGCATCGTCATGATTATTTACTGTTCATAATTAAGCATAATCTTCAGTTTTCTTTGACTACACAAAGTTATTCAACCTGAATTATCGATTTATATATTTTTAACTTTCTCTTAGGAGATGCTTCAACATGCATACATGACTATCTTTATACATTTAAAATTCACATATAGTTGATATTCATATTTTAGTACATCCTATGTGGAAAATGGAAGTTTGCTCTATCATGTTTTGACAATTTTAAAAATTCATTTCTCCATCCAAAAAATCCTTGATACAGTAGGCTGATTCTGGCACAGGTATCATAATTCAGAAATGTGTAAAAAAATGCTCAGAGAAAGGCATATCTAATATCACCGTCCTAACACATTTGATGTAGATATAGTACCGCCGAGCTCATTATAGCAGACCCTATACTATAATTATATTACACACATTTTAAATTATCATTATAATTTAAGTCTGCAATTTTGTTTGGGGCTTAGATTTTCCATATTTGTTCTCACATGTGAATCATTTAAATTGTTGAAGTAGAATCCGTTTGGCTGTTTTGAATTATATGAATGAAAGAAAAAATACTTTCTCTTCAAAGCAAATTAAGATATTTGAGGATTCAAGTGAGACTGTCTGAATTTATAAGCTTGAAAATTTTGGAGTCAATGTGAATTTTAGCATATTTCTTAATGTCCCTCTAACACAATTTAAGATCACAAATGAATTAACTCTTTTGTATCAATCAGATGAAATCTATCAGTTTGTATTATCATTTTAATGTCATTATGCCAACAATATTGAAGCTAAAATTAACGTCATAAATTATTAAAGAGTTTTAGATTTTTTTCCATGTCTATACTATTTTGGTGTACAAAAGTACATGATTTTTTAAAAAATAACATTGGACATGACTTTCAGAGGTACAAACTAAATAACTCTATTGTTTCATTTATGGAATGATAATACTTCAATAGTTAAAAAAATACCTATTTCTAACAAGTGGAAATGAAAATAAGTGAAAAGTAAAATATATTACCTTACTTTTAGTATATGCTACAGACTAATGTAGTCTTTTTCTATAGAGCTGTAGCAGTAATCCAATATAAGATTATTTCTGTATAAATATATAAAAAGGCAGAAGTAAAAATTTACTCAACATTTATTTCTTCTGAACAGAATCAGTGTTTGTCACTGGTAGCTGGAGTTTTTAATTGGAGATCAGGACTCCATCAATTTTTTAGACCATGTGTTTGTGTATTTTTACTGTGTGGAGAAACTTGGCAAAAACTCCAAATACATAGAAAAGATTAAGGCTAAGATTTTAAGGAATGGAGACCACTCTCATCCTTTCTAAAGATAACTTAAAGTATAAGCTTTGGACTATTTAAAAATCAGTTAAGTGTGTGTCTACCCCTACCTTACTCTGTGTTTTTAATTTCATAAAATGATAATTCTCGTATTTTCCCCCGTTAAATGTCTGTCTGTGGAAGTCAGTAGAGACATAACAAATGGCCTGAATTTTCACTCTTGATCATGTATTTCAGGTGATAATAAAATTCCAACTGTTCAAATTTGCTCTCCTGACATTTATGAAACAGCCGCAACAACAAAGGGCTCTTGTTTGTAAAACCCCAGAGACTCACAGTGGCTGCAGCATCTTTCAGTTTCTTGAGATCTCCCCCGCATCCTTGCCCTGGTCTTACCTGGACCAGGTCAAGCTGGAGTGCCCACAGGAGCTCCCCAAGGCTGGCCAGAGGCTCCAGCAGGAGCTGAGGCTGTAGCAGCAGCTCCAGACACCACGTGGAAGAGGGAAGAGGGAAGCGAAGTCAGACAGGAGTGCAGAGACCAGATTTTAACACTCGGCATCCCGAACTCACTGCTTCATCTTCTCCTCTGTATTATTCAAGAAACTTTCTTAAATGTCTCATAGACAACAGGACACACTTTTCTCTCCACAGAGCAAGAAATCCACACAGTTTTCCTTACTGTCAATGAGAGAAGAAGGAAAGAATGCCCGGTCCTGAGAAATCTGACGTTAATAGCCATTCAGAAACCCTTTGAACCCAAAATAAATAGATCGAACAGGTACGGTGGGCTGATATTGTTAGGAAAAATGTTAAACACTGCATGTCATAATGGAGTTTCAAACACAACCAGTGAAACAGCTTAGATTTAAAACTGGAATTCTGCAGGTAGGTTACTCTTAACCCAACTTGCATAGATAGGAAGTTTCCCTAACAACATAACTCACTGGAGGATAACTTCACCTAGGAATCACATCGATATTTAAAATTTTAGCCCACTTGCTCTATTTTGAAATGTATTGTAGCACTCTTATGGATGAGTAAAGCAGTCATTTTTTTTTCTCCCCCTCAGTGTTGTATTTCAACTAAATAACCTTTAACGCCTCTGGGAGACTTTGAATTTCAAACGAATTTCCCTGTATAATTCTTTTATAAAATAAAGAATATTTGAACTGATTGAACTCTTTTGAAGTAGTCATTGAAATATTCATTGATATGTTTGCAATATTGAAATGATTGTTAATACCTAACTCGCTCTACAGATTTTTATTTCCATCTCCCAAGCCTCAAAATGTCTCCTCTAATTTTCAACTTTAACTTAAATAGATGTAATGTCACATGCATGTGTTTTTTTTTAAATGCCTTACAAATATGGTATTTGCAAGACATATCCCCAATGTTCCAATTGCTATGTAAGCATTAAAATGTGAGGAACAGAAATTTTAATTTTTTGAACTTCTTAATTGTAATTTTGTAATCCCTTCACACTCTCTTACCAGCCATCTTTCCTCGGTGAGACAGGACTTGGCAGTGCTTTTCATTTGGTTAATTGTTTCGGCACATTTTCATGATACTTCAGGCGTTATTTAGTGTCTGTGTGTAGTATGTGGTAGCTGTCACTTCGGTTTTGTCAGTGAAAACTTTCTGCCTGTGTAAGGGTGATGCTTTGACAAATATTAATTGTAGCCTATAAGAGAGAATAATCAGCAAATTTAATAATGTGGTTATCATTTATACATCAAAGTCATTTGTGATTCAAAATGCTGCAATTTAAATTGTTGTAGTTGTTGGTCAAAGCAGAGTAGTCTGGAGCAGATTTGGCTTGTGAAAGAGAGAAACCAAATTTTGAAGTTCCTGTGATTTTAATTAATCTCTATTTATAGTTTAAGACCAACTGGTCTAGAGCCAGACCAGGTGCATTTGAAACCTGATTCCATCTGTGGCTGTGTAATTGGAAGAAGTTGCTTTCCCTGAGCCCCAGTCCATATATCTGTGAAATGGGATCATAAAATCTACCTCATAGGGTCCTTATGGGGATTAAGTAACATGCCCCGCCTGGCACATGTTAGGCACTCAATTATAATCAACATTATATTTATAATAACTCATTTTATAATAATTTATAAATAATAACTCAATTATTTATGATTTATAAATAACAATTTATAATCAATAATAGCTGTTACTATCATATAAGCTTGTATTTTGCACTTAAAAGAAGTCAGCCCAGCTTAGCTACAATTTTCTTAGGTGGTCACCTAAAATAAGGAGGATATAATTGCAGTTAAACTAACAGATGTGGAATCAGCCTTTGCTTATCACGTACGCAAGTGTGGAATTCTCAAACTTTGACAAAGAGGTACAGGTGACTGACCATCAACCTTTAACTTGGTGGAAATAGCAATGTCTGTTTTTATAAGACATTTGTGCAGTCAGCTTTTAAAAAAAAGCAACTATTTTGTGTGAATTTTACTATTTCTGGAGGTCTGTATGTGAAAGAAAAAACATAAAAGATTTTAAAAATATTTTCAGATTTATTGTAGAAAATATACTGATTTTATATCAACTGTGTGATCCTCGGGACATTACAATTCAGATAATCATAGTGTTTAAAATAATTTTCCTTTATACTATTAGACACGTAAGCACTAACATTAACAAATCTAAAATTCATATTAAATTTCTTTCTCCAAGGAATACAGATAAGCTTATCTAACCAGCACCTCCTATAGTCAAACTTAAGATATGGGTTTTAATGGAAAAAACCCTAGATGGAGGCAACTTCTGAAACTAAGCCAGAGAGGAGGAAAGTTAATAGAAGCACATGGGTGATTTTCTTTCCTCTATTGTCTTATTTTTGATTGTTATGATGTTAAATCATTTCAAAGTAGAATAGGTGAAATAAAAAATTGTATAAAATAAATACTTCATGGAAAGTTTGATTCTGAGTCTAGACAAGAATATTTTGAAGTATGGAAGCAAAAGTCTATTCACGAGGTGTTCAAAATGGAATGAGGCTAAGCCTGCTAGGTGTTTTCTCAGTCAGTTTGGTCTATTATAAAATGCTTTCAGAGATATATTGAAAGTGGGAATTCATCTCTTCCAAACTGATTCTTTTCATGTTGAATTTAGGTTGTTTGAAATTGGTGATCAAAAAGCAATGTGAAGGAAGACAAATATCTGATATCATCATCAACAAATATTTGCTAAATACTGAATCCCCACAATGTATAGGGAAGGGAGCTTTAAAAGGAGATGGAAGATGGGATTCTTTCCCACATAGCTGCAGGACCTAAATCTGGTCTCTGAAAACCAGGGCATCATATCCAGGAACCCCTGAAACTATTATTCAAACTTCGGTGTGTGAATGCATGTGCGCTTTTAAGTGGCTGTGGAGCAAGAATAGTGTCCATTACGAGAATATCAACATTTTTTGTTATTTCAGGACTGTAAGAAATTTAATCATTAATCTTGTTGAGTCACTTCTAAGAAAAGCCCAAGTACTAACTTGTTTTTCACTGTGATGCTATGAGGCGGAATAGTCTTCGGGGCAGGGGTTCTGATACAGCCTAGCATCATTAGTGATTACCCTTATTAAGCCTGGCTCAAGCCCTGTGCAATTAGTGATAACTTGAGCTGCATGCCAGTGCCTGATCAGCTTCTTCCAGACAACCAAGAGGATGCCTGTTTTGTCCCAAAGTCTGCGACTATTAGACTACATTATAGATCAGTGGTTTTCCATTTTTTTTGATATTTATATAGCACCTAAAAATTTGAAAACCTATGTACGCTCTAGCATATGCAAAATCCTTTGTCATCAATTTAAATATTTTCAAAGAATGTAATTTCTGATATACCATGGATATTTGCATTTAAAAAGGAAAGGCTGGACTACTCTTTAAAATGTATCCAATGAAATGTAAATACCAGAGGGATTTGACTTGGACCATCATCTGTTTAAAAAATATATGCACACGATGTTATTTCATAGTCGGAAATTTTATACCATTTCTTTCTCTTCTTGAACTCAATTTCCATTCCACTCCCCTTGAAGAAGTTTATCTTGGTGCGGTATATTTGGGGCCTTAGACATCTTTTATTGATCATGGAATCTTGCAACAAAAGGACATATATTGTTGAAATTCTAAAAATAGAATTCCGTGACTCCATCAATTTCGATTTTACGGTGTTCCTCTGGGTGGAGTTATCATTTTAAATCTATTTAGTATACAGTTGGTGCAAACACTGTGAAGGTATTACAAGACTGATAGCAAAAGCATGGAGCTTTGCGATGAGTTCAACCTGGTGTTCCCCTCAGATGCTCTCACGGGACCTTCTCCTTGAAGTGATGTGCTTTTTGACAGTAGCCCAGGCAAAGTGCAAGCAAAATCCTTAAAAAAGTTATGATGCCTTTTCCTCCACTCTGCAATATGCCCACATTCAAGAATGCCAAAGAGTCATCGTCGCTTACAACAATATTTTATATTCCCTTTGTTTAGCATCTCAGAATAACATGCCACAGTAAACAATGATGGCTGAGCCACTAGGGCACTTGATGCTGTAAAGTGAGAGGAGACTGGTTGTGAGGAGAACACGTAATTGTTTAAAGACTGGATGAAACTGGAAACAAAAATTAACCTGAAGGCCTTTAGAGTCTATTATGAATTTTAAGACTCCTGGTGATAATATCCATAAAATAAGATCTCCGTTGAATTTCGTCTCCTGCGTCTACCCTCCCTCACCACCCCTGATATTGCTACTTGGTCTCCCCTTGAATCCTGTCATTTGCCCTTGTTTAGACAACAGAAAGTCATTAAACTAACATTGTGGGAGTTCTGGTATTGAGACTTTTAATAGGCCTTGCAGCTTCTGCTGGGACACCCTTGGGAAGGTGAAGCCAGGCTGTGATGCAGAAGCTGAGCGAGCCTACTGGGTGATAAGCATCGGTGTGGCAAAGAGCAGAAGCATCTCAGCCCACAGCCTGCACCTGCTCTCAGGTGTGTGAGTGCGCCATCCTGGCCATCTTTGTTTTCAGTCATTAATATTTGAGCTGTCTTACTCTGCAGCAATAACTAACTGATACACTGTCAGCCTGTAAGACGTCCCTTAAAACTTTAGGTAGATTTATAGACTGGTAGCCCCTCCCAATGAAATAAATAGGGTTGTTTTATTTTCACAACTGAAATAAAACGTGTTCTAAATTCTTGGTTAAAATATTATGTCTTAGCATTGAAAAGCTTGTTAAAAGATCTTATTTGTTTAAAAAATCTAAAATAATATAAATGCCTAAAGCTAAGTTTTGAAACATGGAAATATATCACATATACACACGTGTACACACACACACAAACACACACACACACACACACACCTCCTATAAAGTAAATTAGAAATCAATTAGACTCAATTTGACAGTATTAAAGTCAGGAGGAATTTTCATGCCTATAAAAGAGCAGCGTCTGGCTCATAATATGTGCACAAGAATAGTATAGGGAATAATCAAATGAGTCCTTTTATTGTGTGAATAATATTGACCACTTCTAACAAAAATTACATTGATTTGGGAATTTGGGACACAACCACAACATCTGTAATAAAGTATTATTTTCCATCTTACACAGACAACATCATAAAATATTTCTTTTAGTCTAAACCACAGTTCTTGTAGAGGTCTAAGAGGTTTTATGCAGTATATTAAAAATCCAAAATAAAAACCAAATGATTTGGGAGAACCATGAGCTCATTTGCAAATACAAAGTTAAAGTTCTTCTCCTCGTTTTATGTCTAAATCAATTTTCAATGGCTTTAAAATTTCAGTATTTTTCTTTGTGGACACTGTGGGATTAAGAAAATAAATCTCCTGAATAAACTCATCACATAGTGTTTGACGTGGAGGAAGCTGTGTGGTCCTTGGGGAGCTCAGGATGGTGTCTGTCCCCTGGAAGATGATTTGGTTTCAAAGGAGAAAATAGGAGGTATTACAAGTTAATAAACGTGGAGAACTTAGAGAATAGAATGTGAGTTAGTGAAGTCAGAGAGCACTAGCCGAGGAAAACACGTTGGAAAGAACTTTCAACATTGCTCACAATGGAAATGGAGCACCGAAGAGACAAAATTACAATTAAACAGTGGGTAGCGACCACATCAGTAAATCCAGGGCTTACACCCAGACCACTTAGTTTTCACCCGAATAGGCTTTCTAGAAGTTTCTTTTTTCTTTCTTTTCTTTTTTCCTTTTTTTTTGGCTATGCCTGTGGCATCTGGAAGTTCCCGGGCTAGGGATCCAACTTGTGCCACAGCAGTGACCTCAGCCACAGCAGTGATAATGCTGGATCCTTAACCCTCTGCACCACAAGGGAACTCCACAGAGGTACACAATTTCTTACTGGAAACCTTTGGCACCAGATGTTTTGGGTTCTTAATGTCTAAGAGTTGAGAAGCTGCCCATCCGTATTCTGGACTTCAGAGCACCCTTAGTGGGATCTGAGGTAATAATCCATAAACAAATCTGTTAATATTTCTGCCATAAAACGCTAGATAAATTAAAAATTAAAAATCTCTTGGACGTTCCTTTGTGACCCAATGGGTTAAGAATCCAGCGTTGCCACAGCTGTGGTTCAGGTGGCAACTGTGGTACAAGTTCAGTCACTTGGCGGGGAACTTCCATAAGCTGAGGGCACGGCCAAAAAATTATTTTAAATCTTATCAGTTCAAACTGAGTTCTGTTCCTAATAAGTTTGTGCCAAACTTACAGAAACACAACAAAAGGCACACACACACACACACATTCCTTTCGATTTTGGAACTCCAAACAAGGGATTCTATCCATTTCTCACCCAGAAATATGTTTTAATCCATGAATGTAGCTTTATCTTTTTTTTACACACTGTTCTGAATTCTAGTTCAATATAGAGTATCTTTAAGGAAAACCTCGTGTAGTCTTTTCTCTTTTCTAGTATCTCTTTTCCCATCATACTACAAGGACTGCAGGCGGGCCTTAATTGTGTTTCTGTTCAACTTAATGTTGAACGAAGACGGTTCTATCGGGAAGACAGGTGAGTCAATGTTTAGAGACATCCTACATATCAGCCTTCACACAGAAAGTGGGCACTGTATTGTGAGGGATCAATGTGAACTTCTGACACCAACGAGGCTTGGGCTTCAGATGTAGGAGGAAGCACAGATGAAGAAGCATCAATATCAGGGTCAAAATAGGGTGAAAGCACTCCGGGATTAAATGGCGCAATGATTTCATAGGGCTCGGGGGTCACAGAGATGTAGGAAGACCAAATACGCCACACCTCATGGATGCTCAATTTAATTAAAAGCTAGGAACACTGAGGACAAGCCTTGGCGATGTATGACGTGATGGTGCCCACATAGGCATTTTGGGTTACGATGCAGTTGAACGGAGTGGCTATGAAGGGGAAGAACACTATGTCTCAGTTATAGATTTTTTTTTTAAGTTCTCAGTTAATTATTCAATATTTTTGAAAGACATTAAAAGACTAGTTTAATAATTGATTATAAAAAAGAGCCTTTTTTTATACTTCTTTTCCACTTTTTCTGAAATTCCCAAGACCTATAACACTCATTTGATTGTTACTGGTTCTTGTGGGAGACATTACAAGGTCACCAACCTGCCCTATACCCCTCTCTGTCCAGGACTTTGAAAGTTATACTTCTCTACTCCCTTGAAGTGGGGCGTGGTTATATAACCAGCTGGGATCAATGCCATGTGTCACCTCTGGGTGAAGCATTTCAAAGGCAAAGCATAAGCCCCTGTTCTCACAGCCACTGTCTCAGCAGATCCCTGTGTTTCCACATCAGCAGAATCAGTTGCTGGGGCCTCTCCCAGCCTGGATCCCTGAGTGACTCGATGGAATGGAGCACTTTTCTTCTTCCTTCTCTAATACCAACCTGTGATGGGCACTAGCAGGACTGGAAATTAGCTGGTTGCTTTAAACTAGTGAGATTTTTCAGATTGTGAGGTTCATCTCAGCATTATCTAGACCAAATGACTAGAAAAATAATTTCTCTACCAAGTGGCTGTTTATTCATCCATCACTCTGAGTCTAGATATTTTTTTGAAAGTTTCAACATCTTTTTAAATTCATATTCAAATGCCAAAGACTAATACAGTACCTTGCTCTTCTAGGTGAATACATAAAATATTGATAACAATCCCCTCAAATGCACTGGAAAACTAAAGCCCTGCAGCAAATGTTCTAATTTTTCAAGACTATTAGCATATAGCTACATTTACATAGCAATGTTATGTTCTTAGAGCCACAAATATTGAGGATTTAATGCCATATTTTTCCTTCCAATTTTTTTAAATTAGAACAAAATCAGGATAACTAAAATCCAAAAATTAGTATATTGGAAAATGCAAATAAAATTGCATTAGAACTTTAGTGGTTTGTGTGTGGTTATGGTGTCTGTGTGTGTGTGTGTGTGCCTGTGTGTGTATTAGCAAAGATTTTTAATATCGTTTTAACCTGAATTTAAATTTGTTGAAATTCAATTTTTGCCTTGGAACGTGACTGAAATGAAATCCTTGAAAAAAAAATAACATTTAGGATAGGATCTAAATCAATGGAAAACAACAAAATTTTCAGTCTTACAACATATTTTTAGTCAGTTTGGGTTTTTTTTCGTATAATAACACGTAGTTCTCTCTTTCGAGAAAACCTCATTCAGGTTCCGAAAATAGGTTCTTTTTGACCCCGAAGTGATTTGAACACGCAACCTTCTAATCTGGAGACTCACACGTGCTACCGTTGTGACACAAGGCCTTCCCACAACATATTTTTAAAATAAGTTAATTATCTTTTAAGAATAAGAAACCAAGTCCATATAATTTGTCAAACCAAGGTTTAAAATGTCGTTAAAACAGACATGCTTTGTAATCTGTAAAGTGGGTATAATAAGTTTCCCCAATGTGTGGTTGAGGTTCAGATGAAATAAGATTTGAAAAATATTTTGCAAAGATAAATTACCTTATGACCAAATATAAGATACGGTTTTAATTTCCTATTTTCCTTGCTGACAATTTTAATGTAATTCAATATGTTTTCTTCATCGACCTGCATTTTTATGTAAGGAATCTACTTCTTTATATTAACCTCAGATACATTCAGAGTTTGCACTTGTCAATTTGTACTAGACAAGCTGAGTTAACTCTTATCCTGTCTAAGATTTGGAATTTAGCAAAACAAGGTTTATAGATATGAAAATTGTACTACCTTATTCCCAAACGCAAATCTGATCATTTTTAAGGCAACAGAAATCCTTTTCAAGAACACACATCACACCCAATTTATCACTCATTTAATTGACCATTTGTATACAAATATAAAGATATAATTATATTTTTTAAAAATTATAATTCTTCAGTTTCTCTGTGGTTATTTTTTGTTAATTGTTGCATGGAAGTTGTCAATTATGTGAGCAGACATGATGCCGGAAATTTTTGAAACAAAGTCAACATTTTCTCCAAGCTCATGAGAATGTTTGTATGAGCCCGTGTTTTTGTATTATTTAAATGGACTCCCAGATCCACACACATCCATTTAGCCACAGTTTGCACATTGGAAAATATCACAAAAGGTTTTCAATAGCTAGAATTAGTGTGTGTACCATATTTAAAATCTAGATCCTTTAAGGACATTGGCGAATGCTTATCAAAATTCTAACTGACAGCCAGCATCAAATCTAAAATGCTAAACCTATCCCAAATGCATTAGAGACCCTTCCATTCTGCTCATTGACAAGGCTTTGTTTGTTTGTTTGTTTGCCTGCAAAGTAGTTGCTTCCATCAAGTTCACTCTGCTATTTCCTTAAATCTTACCTCCCCCTGCTGGTTGTGCAACATTGAATGCTAGACTGAAAAATAACTTGCAAAAGTTGGAGACCTTTCAGGAGGGCCACCGGTAAAAATAAATACCTGTATACAACTACATGCACACTTATGTACACATACACACCAGGAAACTAGACTTTTTGGCCAACTGAACTGATTCTTAGAAGTTTTTAGGCAATGGTCGATAAAATTTTATTTGAAAGGGTAATATTCTCTTAACCAGAAAGACACTAAAGATACATCCTTCATTCATATATACTAGAATAGTGAAGTGCACTTCAGCCATAGTTTTAGTTCTTTTGTCATTTCCATGATTAGCATGCAGATTACCAGAAATACTAAGAAGACAAAGACTCATAGGTCTATGCGTTGATTCAACGGTTTTGAGTAGGCCAAAACCATTGATTATGCAGCAATAAACTGAATGGTTATGAAGACCTTTATTGTCTGATAGGAAGGCATAAGTTTACAGGAACTTTTGTCCATCCCCCACCTTTTTGAATTACAAACTGGTCCTTCAACTAGAATATCTCCTCTGTAATGCTGAAAGTGTTTGCTCAGTCCAACACATACAGAACCACAGGATGCATAATTTTCAAAACTGTGTCTACATGGTCTGCAATTTACATTAAATTGCTATGTTTTGGTTAAATGGCACCTTAGCTTCCCAGCAACTCTTTCAATAGTTGTTTCTTTAATTATTATTTAATTTTGTGGTTATGACTGGTTTTCAGTTAAAGAGGGTACCACTGACAAATTCAATTAAATGAAAATAGAGGACTTAATGGTCCATGCTAATGCTTCATTTCATACATAATATTTTATCATTTTCTGTGCAAATTCGTAATGAGTGCTTGGTTTGTATTAATAAATGCTTACATTTAGGCCACATAAAGTACAGTAATTAAAATATTTTGCTAATAATATTTACGTATAAGTGCTCTAGAAACAATTAACCCATTGATTCCATTACTTTTACTAAACTAACTTGCAAGAAGACAGCTCTTTGGCATCAAAATTATTATTTTAATGCTACTTTTAATAAAGTGCCCTGGGTGCTCTTTTATTATATTTTAATAGAGCATGTTATACATCTGTTGCTTTCAGGAACACAGATTTCATAGAATAATGGCAAACAAAATTTTAAATGAAACTATCATTTTTTTTAAATTTTTGAACAAAAGAACATCTAACACATATGTTACAGATCTCCTTTCCAAATATTTAAACTGAGAAATGTAACTATTTATTGTATTGAAATGAGTAAAAGTTGGTTGCCTTTTGCTCTTTAAAGTAAATGTTGATCTATGGTATTTTTGCTTATAACCTATAACAGAAGTCATCTGCAGACAATTTACATTCCTTCTCAGAAGATACGCTGCCTCCCCAAATGAATAAAGATCTTATTTACAAATACGTTGCAGAATATGTGTTACTCATAATTCAAGGAGATTACAGAGTTAAAAATTCAATGTACGTATACAAAACATGTACACAAACATAAAAGATCATTTTAGTTTATATTTTGGAAAGTTGGAAATAAATTTGTACAGGATCACTCAGTTTCTAGTCCACAGTAAAAAAAGGAACAAAGAATTTTAAAAATCTCACCTTTGGAAAAGTTATCATTAATTGGCTATTCAATGCCTAGGATTTACAGGAAAGTGGCAATCGATAACCTAAGAATAAGGAAAAGCTAAATCCTGAAGTGACATAAGCACTGAGATTATAAAATAAATTCAGGAAAGTCGAAGGAGTCTTGGTGTATATAATCTCCTCTTTTAAGATCGACAGCGACAAAATTAAAACCCCAACTGAACTCTTCCAGTTACTAAAGAATTAGTCATTGAGTGCTGGAAAGGCATACAGATCTGGTTCATAAGAAGAAGCCATAGTTTTAAAAGCAAGTTGGAAAGAGTAACCTTAGTTTTCACATCAAAATTCAAGGCATCCAATGATAATGTTTCTTTAGAAGCACTACTTCAAACATTTCCTTGAAAAGAAAACGCCACTTGGCTCTAATATATAAAAAAGGGATTTCTACTATTTTAAAGCTGAGAAAACAAACACAACTTCAGGTCAAACACTGAATAAGAGGAAAGCTTAATTTGTAACTCAGATGTACCTTGGACCACAAGGTTACTGATTTAACTCTCTCATAGACACTTTGGAAATATAAGCCTGTAAATTTTTGCTTTAGAGTGGTATGTTCAGTAATTTCAATGGGGTTAGACATTATTATTATTATTATTATTATTATTATTATTATTATTATTACCGTCTAAAGCAGAATGGGAATTAAAACATTCACACATACACACGCATGCCTAGAAAGGCATGCTTAGTCCTTGGAACCGACGGATGTAGCAGTCAGTGCCTTCCACCGACAACCAAACAGGAAGGGGTGTGGCCATCCAAATGCTCCAGGATGTTCAGGCACAGTTTATATGGCTCAGGAAAGCTCAGAACAGAAAGCAATCATTATCAGTCACTGTGATCTGCTGGGGCTTTGTGTCTCTGTACTATTTTCTGCTGACTAAATAACCAGATTTCTGCAATAGTTTCCTCAAAAAAAGAGTTATATTCAACATGCTCTATTGTTTACAAAATTATGAAACTCCCCCCACTTTCACCCGCCCCCCCCAATTCTCCATCTGGCTAATTTTCTTCGATAATATTCAACGTGGAGTCAGTCTTTCAATATGCTTTCCTTTTCTCCATTTTGAAAACAGCTTTAATTCTTAAAATCTTTTTTCGAAAGCCTACATTAAATCGTAGTGAAGAGAATGTTTCTGTCGAGGTATTAATGGCTGAATTATTTCTCTTCCTGAACCTATTCGTGGTACAGGATTGGATTCTGCCGCTAGCCTGGCAAAAGATGCCAGAGGACTCGGGAAACAGGGGCTTCAGGGCTCTGGTTTGCCTGTTCTTCTCACTTCATACTTGTCACAGTAGCTCCAGCAGTTGTGGCTCAAAGCATGGGAGAAGTGAAACTTTTCTGTCTGGCTGCCTTTGGAGAAGTGGATAAATATCCCAGCTTGAGCTTTGTAGAGAAAATAAAACAGCCTGCTTTCCTTGGGTTGAGGGGGTTGCAAAGCATTGCCTTCCAGGAGAGGAAGACAGACCTTGTTCTTTTGTTTTTTTTTTTTTCTTGCTTTCTGTTTTAAAGTTTCCAGTGTTTGGAGTTTACGCTTACTGATGATGTAAGTGATTTTGGGGTTTTTTTGGCTTTTTTAGGGCCGCACCTGCAGCATATGGAAGTTCCCAGGCTAGGGGTTGAACTGGAGCTATAGCCTCTGGCCTACACCACAGCCACAGCAATGCTGGAGCCAAGCCATGTCTGTGACCTACGCCAGAGCTCACTGCAATGCCGTAGTGTTTAACCCACCGAGCGAGGCCAGGGATGGAAGCCACATCCTTGTGGATACTAGTCCGGTTCATTACCACTGAGCCACAACAGCAACTTTGAAAAATTCTGAATTGTATACATTTTTTTTTTTGAATGGAAAAGAGCGCTAATCAGCTATGTGATCACATTTAAACCCAAGATGGAAAAACTGAAAGACTTCAACCTGATATTTGAATGCTGCTTACATTAACTGAGTACAAATAGGTGTTGGCTATCTCAAAATACCCTCTTTGGGGAGCATTTACTAGTAATGACATTTGTCTCATGCATTTAAGTGATGAGTAAGGTGCAGAATTCAACAGATTTTACCTGCTGTTTTCCTTTTCTACCCCTTTCTACTCCTTTTCCTCAAAGTTATGGGTTCCTTTACTAGATAGTGACTGTGGATTTTTGCCTTTCTGCGTTTTCTTTTTTATTGCACGTGGTGATGGGAGAGTCAGCAGTTATGCTAGAAGCTTTGAGTGCTAATTCCTCCTTTGCTTGTCAGTAGCAATAGAGCTTATGCTGGTGATCAGCTCCTGGAGTCCTTATTTGAAAGGTAATGAATTAAGATTTGCTAGGTCTCTCCCTAATTTGAATATCCCGTGATGATTAAATTAAGTGCCATACCAAAGATAAATGAATGACAAGTTCTCAGCTCCTGGGAAAACGTTCTGATGTGGGGACCTTGGTCTTAGCCCCCAGAAGCTGAAAAATAAATCAGTGCTTCAGTTGCAACACAAATTGCTCAGTAAAACATCTTAGTTAGAAGAAAAATATGTCATTAAAGAAAGCATTCAGCCTTGAGAAAAACTTGATCAGATATTTCACTGGATGAGAAGTTAAATAGGAGTAAAGTCAAACCTGCAGCTCCTCTTCTGTTAGAAGAGTTACCTCACTGTCAGCATAGTTTTGTTTTGCATTTTTGGAGAGGGTGTAAGATGGAGAAATTAGGAAGAGGTAAAGGAAGGAGGAAGACGTCCCCTCTTTCTGGGTGATGATGGGGCCAACAAGCTGATATAAGAAATACTTAGAGTGCATTGTAGTTGGTTTTCGCTGTATTAATTTGACTGGGTTAACTGTGACATATAAACTTTAAAAAGCACTCAGAACAACTGGCATCTGGCAGAAAAAAAAAGTTATCAGAAATAAATCATGGCTTTGGGGGGCAAGTTTGGCTTGATCATGTTGAGTAGAGAACAGAGGAAGAAAAGGGACAGGAAAGGCAGTCGTGTGAGGAAAAGGAAAAGAAATAAATGTTAACGTACATAAATATTTTTCACAAATGGAATACAATGCAAAACTCTAAAGAGAACAGGTACACGATTAGTATTGGTGGCATAGCTGAATGAATGAATGATCGAATGAATGAATGACAGAATGAATGAAAGATGCTAAGGCGAGGGACTCCTTAGAAGCCGGTAGAGGTGCAATCATGGTCTATGGCCTGATTATGGACTGGACCCATAGTTCAAAAAAGAAGAGAAAAAGCTTAAGAAAAGAAACACAAGAAAGTGTTTTCAGATAATGCTCTAAATATTGACAAAGTTTTTATAGCTCAACAACCTCACTCACGGTGTGTTTTCACCCAAAGGTAGTATATGTTATTATTAGGTCCTGCTCAGGCTTTACTTAATAGAGACTTTTGAGTAACATGCAATTCATAATGGATGTCTTATGGTCAATTGTTTGTATTATTCACTGGGTTTTTGGTAGACTTTCCATGTTTGGAACCAATCCAGTGCATCATACCAGGGCAGTTGGAACATGTCTGTTCAGTAATGTCCATGTGCTAAAAATCCCCCAGAGAGTCCTACTGGGAGAGGATTAAAACTTGTCACTATGCCAAATAACAAATCTTTGCTGGTTCTCTGCAGTGTGCAGGGATGTTAGAGCTCATGTTACAGGTTAATTGCTTTCAGTGGTGGAATAGCCTGTGTAAGGTTTTCCTTGGCTTAGCAGAATATTAATAAGGAAACCTCAAAACAACATGACCACCAGCATCAGGCACAGAACTCTGACCAGTTAAAGCAGCAAACGGCCAGTGGGAAAGCTCCGAAACTGTACTTCCATCTGATATGCAGAGCACAAAAGAATTCTACCTTGACTTGCTCTACCAACTTTCATCAACAAAGGCCTCTTCCTGAAGCGTGTGTGAGATTCAGACAAACAGAACACACACAAAAAATGGCATCCAAAGTGCAAAACGGGGCGGGGGTGGGGGGCGGTAAGAGTGTGGTTCATCAGTCAGAAATCCAGAGAATTTCGATGTTGTCCACTTGCTAGCTTTCTTTAGCCTGGAAATAGCCTTGATTATTTTACTTCCCTCCAGATTTTCTTCTATAAAAATAAGATTGTCCATCCCTGAAAATCGAGTACCAATTTTATCTACAGCATTTTCCCAGTCTGATTACAAATCCCTGAAAATCAGCATTCTTGGTATCATGGGAATACTGTGCATCTTTGCCTCTCACATCCTGAGCGGGACTAATTACTCATTCTGTACTTAAAAAGTAGGAGTATGGGGGCTCTAGGCGTTTACAGCACCCATGTTTGCAGAGGTAGCTGGCCAGTCAGCATTTTCATTCTGCACAAAATGCCTGAGAAGATTTTAGAAATGGCAAAGCTGCTTCTTTAGCATCAATCTACATTGCAATTTTAGCAAAGCAGCATTACTCAGAACACTATACAGTATACCCCAGTGTACACAGTCAAAGTCCAATTTGAATCTGTGGGATGAATTAAAATACCATATACTAAAGAGCTGTTCAAAAATAGTAAACTACCGTAGCTACCAGCTGCAATCTCTTCTTCTTCTCGAAAAATCTTCTCCATTTAAGTGAGATCAGCATATGGCTTATCCAAACTACACCTTGTAAGAACGCCATAAAAAAAGGAATGAACCTTACGCAGCACAGGTACCCAAGACAGCTAAACTCCTCTTCTTAGACTGGAGTCTCCCTACGTGGCTGAGAACCCTGCGCACCCAAGATACACGGCAAAAATATCTATCTGATCTTTTGCCATCTCATTCCTCTGTGAACCTTGCACCCTGCATTTCTACCCCAGCGATTCTGTAGCAAGATACACACACAATAACAGCAGTCAGAATTCCTGCTCCACGGCTGACCACCTAGAAAGAAACGGTCTCTGCCAAGACCCTGGCCCCCGCGCACAGCCACCCGGCTGCGGTTTCTGCTTGGCTTGTGCCGGATAATGTCGGACAATCAGTTTCAAATCGCGGTGTCAGTCAGAGCTCTGGCACATGTGCAACCTCAAAGGGTCAAAGAAAAAGCGATCAGGGCCATGGTCAGTGGCTGGTGACCGGGCTGGGCGGTGTGGGAGTGAAGTGGGATGGAAGCCAGCAGGCTGGGGCGGCTGCCTTGGATTTTCCCAGGCTCCAAGGACCAGCTGCCCCGCGGCCGCTTCCCCTCCTGGTCCTGCGCATCCACAGCCATCTCCTGCCCTTTGGGGCCCCACCCATCCCCCCCCGCCACTCCCCTCCCCCCGCCCCCGCCACCGCTCCCAGCCTTTGGTGCAAGAAAGAGACCAAAGTGCCACAAAAAGCCAAGGCCAGCTCAGTTTCAGACCCGAGGGCAACATGTGTTCAGCGAACAAGAGTGTAAGAAACACTGCATATAGCAGTTAATACTTTAGACAGACGAATTTCCTACTCCAGTTTTCTTTTGGGCCATGCATGTTTATTGCCATTCAAAGAGATGGGGCTTGCATACCAGCAAACAGCTCTTGAGAACACAGCAAATCTTAAAATGATTAAGACGCTGGAGTTTGCTAAAGATGTGGCATGTAAAGAATCAGAGGGAAAGCCATGGAATATTAAAAAAATATTAATAATGTCAGTTCTAATAATTCAGTCTCGGCTTTATTTTTGGTACAGTCCTGTTCCAAGTACTGTACCCTGTCTTTTTTCTCAAGAAGGAACAAAGATCATGGAACAGATTGTAACCTAGGTAAATTGCATGTCTGTTTACAATTGTATTTCACATATTCTATATATCATTTGCAAACTATTCCCCGAAGAAATATGTATCAAACTTTTGAAAAAACAATGAAGATTTGATGACAATCTGTTTTCCTTTCATTTGTTTCAGATGCTGCGTGAGATTTCATCTGCTCCTTAGATTCTTTGTCTGTATTTTGAATATAGTGTTCTGTCATGTTCATCACTGTTTTCTTTTGTTCTTTAAGCTTTTACATTCATCAGCTACCTCTCTTGAAATGATATCACCACAATTAAGCAAAGAAGGAGGAAAAAAAGACTTTGTGGAAGACCGTCATGAGGTTTACATACGTGCCACGTAATCACGACTTCTGATTAAAAGTGAACGTCAGATGTGTTTGTAGATCGTACTTGAAAAAAAAATTAAATTGCCCTCCCCCACCGCAGTTATTTCACTCATAGGAAGATGCAGTTTGTGAGTTGTAGCCATTGTCGTTGCAGAGATGTCCTAGGCTATACTTTCAGGAAAACAGTGAAGTATTGTAGCATATTTATGAACATGTTTTCATCGTCTGTATTTTGGAGATGGGAAAGTCTTCCCTAGTAATTAATTGCTGCAACTGTTTTAACTGTCAAAACGAAAGATTGATCCTGCAAGAGCAGTTCAACCCGGACAGCAACCAATGGCAATGGCTCAGGCATATGACTCACAGAACACGCACAGGAAGAGCAGAGATTTTTAACTGCACACTCCATGGATCCAACAGTTCAGTGCTAGTGTTACTTGTATCAATAGAACCATTTTTCTCCTGAGTTAGAACTGAAATCAGACAAGGACAAAAAAAAAAAAACTCTCATTCAGAAGAAATTTCTATCCCACTACAAAGAGGGGCTCTTAGATCTCACTAAACACTATGGTACATTACATATTTAATGATGGCTTGTACTGGCATTCAAATCACTGGGGAAAAACATGTTTATTTGTTAAATGTCCTCAAAAGGGATCATGAGACAAACAGTATTACCATGTCAATTTGGTATTTAGGCATGTCATAAGCATGTATTATTATAGACAATTGTATGATGAAGTGTAATAAAATTTGGGTGTAAAATTTGGCTATCGCTTAGAAATTAAATACACACACTTAGAAATAACTGCTAAGGATCAGTGGTGAGGCGGCACGTTAGAGAGCCTGGGAAAAGAAGCAGTTACTCGGTGAAAATGCTTTTGGCAACTATTGACCTTTGAGTTCCTAACTTAAAGGACACACAAACAACACCATTCTCCAGCAAGTTTTCCTTGATAACCTGCTGTAAAGGGGACAGAATAACCTGAAGCCATTTGCCATGCGCAATTTAGCAATTATGTGGTCAGAGGAGGAATGATTCTGTTAAACCACTGGGAATTGCTGGAGTTTACAGCCTTTACACATTTATAGAAAAATCTAAAATTTAACACAGCATAATCAATATCAGACTAGGGTTCCCAGTAGTGAAGTATTATGCACATTCTATGGGAGACACAAATTTGGAAGATTTTAATTGTTTGATTCAATATAAGCCAAAAAGGAAAAAAAAAAAGAATAAATGAGGGTGTAAGACCATGTGGTAAGAGGATATTCATTACTATATTGAAATAAGGAATAAAAATAAACACAAGTCAAAATTAATGTGATGATTTTTTAACCTTGGATTTAAAAAAACAACCTTTCTCCAGGTGAAAAGTAATTCAGTTTATTTAACTTTTCAACTGAAAGAATTTGTTCATTTTTGAAGCCAGCCTTGATCACATAGCGATTTTCATTTAATTTTATTTTACTGTGTGCGCAGAAGTAAGGTTGCAGGACCAATAACGCTAGTGCTTTAAATATTTTACTCTAATTGGGAACCCTCCATTCATTTCCCCTCTGAATAACTTAAAACTGTTTTCCTTTTGTTTAGTTTTCTGGATATGAAAATATCGGATTTGCATTTTTATTTTTAACAGATAAATACACAGCAAAGCGTTTTCTCCTTCTCTTTAAAAAGCAAAGTGTTTTCGAGCGTTGTATTAACACGCTAGTGCTTCTCAGGTCTTTGACTGTGGGGGCTCCACTGCTGGTGAGTTGTTGCCACAGTGTCCGGCATTCATCAGTCTGATGGCACTTACGCCAGGGCCAGTCGGGTCCCCCACCCCCCACCTCTGTCACTCCCTGCCGCCCGGGCGCTGCCTGCCAAATGTTGTAGGAAGTGACTTGAATGGAGACAGCAGATGCAGCAGCACCCTCTGTGTGCTGGTGGGTCACTGCCACCCCCACAGAGAGCCCAGCACAGCTGCTGTCTGAAACCAGGGTCTGAAGCACAAAGCTTGCAGAAGTCCTGGCCGTACAATTCTTCAAAACCCTGCTACCAGGCAGTTAAACCCTGCTGCCTATATCTGTATCTGACTCTGGCATCTCCTCCAGGACATTTAAGTTGCATTTGGAGTGCAGGCTCTAGCTTTAGTTTGTTTTCTTGGGGGGGAAAAAAAAAAGTTGGGCAATCAAAAATACCCAGATTCATGAATGAATTCATGCCTTTAATAATCGAAATGAGCGTATACACGTACATAGGAAAGGATCACAGGGAGAGAGGCAAGTTTATGGGATGAGGAGAGATTGGTTGGCATAGAAATTGGATGTTGCTGCTCCAAGGATCCCAAAGTGCACTGTTTCTCCGACGGCGTCTTCATGCAAGTGCGATTTGTCAGCATATGGAAGAGCAGAGGGAAAGCCCTCCCAAATGGAGTCACACAGAATTGATATTCACCCAGCGGGACTTAGGAACTTTTTTTTTTTTTTTTTTTTTTTGAGAACTACCTGGCAAGGAAATAGATGTGAAAATTCCTCCTAAGGCGGAAGACAGTAGAGTGGCTCTTGAACTCTTTCCCCCCTGTGTTCCTCTCCAACAGCTGTCTTTTTGTCCCTTGAATACCTTGCACAGACTTCCTGGCTGATACCTTCTGTTTTCGAAGGACAGAAATATGACAATTTTCTGCATGCCGAGATGCTGAACAGGAATATTGTGTGCTCCTTGTTTGATTGCAAGAGACAACCTCGGCCAGACCTTTGATACTATTTCTTGCAGGAATCGGGAAAAGCAAATTTGACCGATTTTATTTTTGTTACTAAAATAACTTTGAATTCTAGTGAATTTCTAGTTCTACTTTAAAGTCTTAGATGCACATGCTTACTCACAACCTATTATCTGGTAATAAACAAAATCTTGCTGAATAAAATCATGGTTCTGTGTTACCAAGAAGGCTGTGATCAACCTGGCTGAAAATTTCTGGTGTCTCTATATCTTAGCTGTGTGACCTTGGGCAAGTCACCAAACCTCTCTGAATCTCATATCCACTAACATGAGGTAAGATAAAACCTACTTCATAGGTTTGGGGAGGTTAAATGAGATAAAATACAGAAAGATTTGCAACATTATCTCCTTGATCCCTTTGTTAAAAGTAGGACATCTCACTGCCCAACCCCCACCTTCTCTATGAAGACACTCTTTTCTTTTCCCTGCTTATTTTTTTCTAGAATAATTTCACCCTCAAATATGCTCTATTAAGCTCCCTATTATTTTTTTTTCATGCATCGTCTATCCTCCTTTCACTGGAATATGAATCCACGAGGGCAAGGTTTTTTGACTGTTTGATTATTCTCTCCACATTGCTAGAACTCTGTAAACACGTATTGATCGAGTGGAGAAATGAATAAATTCATTAATAAATGAATGAAGGACTAGATTATTTAAAATACCTCTTTGCCATCCTGTGGAAATACATGGAATATTTTGCCATTAATTTACTTGCCATGAATTTCCAAACCTTTGGGGCCAAACAGAATTATTTTCTTCCAAATGTACAGGGTAAAGTCCATCGTTTCGAGCACGTGTCCTAAGGCGCCACTGCTGTTAAATCTTGCATGGAAACCAGCCCTTGGTCCAGATGAGAAAATGCTCCCCTTGTTGATCGTGGACAGCTGGCTGATGTAGCCTGATGGCTAAGTCTTCCGAGTCAGTGCAATGGACGGCCATCGTGAGAGCCAGCCAGGTGGCCCAGGTGCTACAGACTGTGTGGCGCAGCCTAGAACCACATTCTGGTCTCTGTCTGCTCTGAACAAGCTGGCTCACCTTTGGAGACTCAGGGGCATGGTCAGAACTTGGATGCCCTTCTTTGTGGGAGTCCTGTCCTGAACTGATGTCCATACTGGCTCTACAATTACTCTTACAGACTTTCAATATTCCTTTACACCCCCGAACTAGATAATTGGTCAAGAACGGATCCTGGGAACCATTTTGCAGTACACGAATGCATCAGATCAACACGAAGTCCACCTTCAACTTACACAAAGTCATATGTCAATTATATCTCAATTAAGCCAAAGGGGAAAAAAAAAGGAAGAACGGATCTCGGCTCAGATCTAGTCTCATGGTAAAGTGAACTGTGTCTTCTGGTGCATGAATTCCATTTAGGGCTCACCTTTTGTAGGTGTTCCTTTCACTGGGAGGTCTGAGAGAAAACAAGTATTAGTACTAGAAAATCAAAACAAGAGACTGTGGCAGTGCCTGCGGCCTGTGGTCCAGTATTCTATTTTTTTATTTTTTAGAAGTGCATCTGTAGATTTATTAACTCAGGAAAAGCAAGAGAAAAAAATCTCTAAGTTTAAATGCAACCCTTAGTGCCACCATTTGTAATGTAGATGAAAGGTAAAGCAAGCCTGTAGGGAAAGGCATATGATTACAATAAAGAGAGGGAAGAAAACGCTTTTTTTTCAGGAGAGAGGTTATAACTTACACATGTTGAGAATTACCAATTGTCCCCCTAATGCTCACAGAGGGGCGCCCATGTCATCACTGTGCACGCCACCTCGAACAGGCCCTTCACTCCTTTGTGAAAAATCTATGTCACTTACTTTAAGTGGGAGTGTTAACACCTTTGCTATTTCTCTAAAAATGGGGTTTGCTTCTTTTGGAGTTAAAAAAAAAAAAGGATTGCTATAAAAGGGAGCATTAAGCCAGTTAACAAAGCACTTTTTTTTTTTTTAAAGGATCAAGCTAAGTAAGGCAATACTTCCTTAAAAGGTTTCACTTATTCCCCACCTTCCTTAACGGTGTGACAGAACACCCCGTGGAAAGGCTCAAAGGAGAAATATGTTGAAACTCAATTACCTGTGTTAGTGAACCACCTACAGATATTTAAAAATATTCTCTTCTTCCAGGTACCCAGTATGAACCCAGTGCTGTATTTGTGTCTCTCATGCGTCATTAACATAATGACAAGCCTTATGCCTTTTTTCACAGTGGGAAGAAAGGTCCAGAAGGGTGATAAAATATCCACACTAACTATAAGCTGGTGGACAGAACCTCTAACTGCTTCCTAGTTGCTTTGCACGCGTGGAATATCAAGCAGGCAGGAAGGTACACTTATCTGTGGTGCCCAGGGAAGCTGGCGCTGACTTGAGTTTTGATCTGGACGAGAGTGTTTTGGTCCAATTGATTTTCTGAAACTTGTGAAATCAGCAGACTGGATTTATAACACCAGGAATTCTTTAAAGATTCAATCCTCTACATGCTTTGATTTGAATTAGAAAGGTCGTACGTATGAATGCAGTCTCCTTGGACAAAACATCTAGGTTGGTTTTTTTTGTTTGTTCGTTTGTTTTTTGCCTACAGATCCGGCCACCTTCAATTCACTCTCAGTGGGGGAAAATAGCCTCAAATAAGAATAAATCTGTATATCTGTATACTGAATATTGTCTTTATACAAAATCCTTCTTGAAGTTTCAGACACCAAATTTCGTGGAGAGCCACTCAGGTACTCTTTCACTCATTTGTTCTAAAAATAATTTTGGACTTGCTGTTAGACAGGACATGGAATATTGCACTTGACTGTTCTTGATTCAACCGTTGGTTTTTCAAAGATTTATTATTGATTGCTAATTCAATCTGTGTCTCTTCAACAAATGTATTTTTTAATAATTTTTTATTAAAGTCTAGTTGATTTACAATGATGTGCCAATTTCTGCTGTTCAGCACAGAAACCCAGTCATTCATAGATATACATTCTTTTTCTTATATTATATTCCATCATGGCCTATCCCAAGTCAACAAATATTAACACAATGAATCTTGGAAGAAAGTGTGAGTGAATGAATAAGTTCCCGCAGTGTCACAGATGCAGTCCAGGTGGGTGCTCCCTCTCTAAATTCCTTACTGTTACCCTTGCCACGTGGCATATGAACAGCTGACATCAAAGTCTAACAGCTTCCTGCAACCCTTGCCTCCCTCCTGTCGATCCATCTTACCCATTCTCTCCTTTATATCACCTTCTTGATCAAAATTCTTCAGGGGTTGTCCACAGCCTGCCCCCCGCATGGAGTTTCATTCCTAAATCATACATTCCAAGCAAGTTCATTATCTGATCCCACCGTGCCTTGCACGTCCTGGCACACACATGCGGTCCCAGCAGTCCCATGCTCTTTACTGGACATCTTCAGGCATCTCCAGCTTCCATGCCTCTTTTGTCTGCTGTCTCCTGCCCTAGGTTGCCTTCTTCAGCCTTACTCACATTAACACCCCACTCAAGCCCCAACCTTTCACCAAGCCTTTAGGAAAAATACCAGCTGAAAGAGCCTTCATCTTTTACCCTGAATATTCTCTGAGCACTTTTTTTTTTTTCTTTTCTGTAAACCCATTTCATTCCAGCTATTGACTTTGTTTTTTTTTTTAACTACTGCCTTCTCTCCCTAACTAAATCACAATCTTTACAATTAATCTTTACCTTAAAGAAGGCAAGGGCCAGGCTCTTACTTTTACACCTGCATTTGCATAGTTTGGCCTTCCCTGGACCCATAGAGTGAGGGCATGGAAGAAGCCCATTTCAAAGTGAAAAATAAACAAAGCAAACTGTCAGTGTACACTGAAACAGATAGCTGGCAATCTTGAATGATTTCTTTGTTTGAAAAATTGATTTATAACAATATTTATTCACTTGCTTTACTAATAAAAATGTACTGTTTATTATTCCATTTGATGTTTAAAGCACCTCCATTAGGCAAACATCCAGTGTATGAGAAATAAACAAATAAATAAGTGCAATTACATTTCCAAAGAATGACGTTAAAATTTTCTGGGAAATAACTGAAAGTTGGACGACCCTTTATTTGATCACTAAAGAGCTGTGTCTCATAGATTTGAAGTTAAAATCTCGTGTACATGGGAGGAGGGGATGGCACGTGCATTCATGCGCTGATGGAGAACTAGAAGCATGGGGAATAAAGAAATGCAGCCCAAGAGCTGCATCCCAGAAGATGTCAATACAGAAGCGCAAGCAAGTGCTGTCCTTGTAATTCAGAGAGGATCTAAGTGTTAGGTGGGGCGCCGTGCAATGAAGTATTTTATATTGAAGGACTTGGTTGATCAGCAGCTATGGGATATGTTATGCGGTTTTAGGCAGAGGTGCAGGAAAGCACCCTTCAAAATTTAGGTTGGGAACCAAAATCATATGGGGAAGATAACATTCAAGGCAGAGTATATTAATTCCATGGGCAGGGAATAATCCAAATAAGAATATTTTAAGCCAAGTCAAGAGGTAGTAGAATGGAAGATGAAACAAAAATAAAAGCAAAATATTCCGTAGTTGAAATAGAGAAATGGAAGCATTTTCCAGCCAAATGGGTTTGCCAAGTATCATGTCAAAATAACAAACAACTAAGTAATGTAATTAATGAATTGATCATTTATTCTTTACTTAGAAAATCTCAGCCTACTGCTGGAATCAAGCATGCAAGCATGACCGCCCCTCTCACAGCACTGTGTTTATAGATTCTTTACAACATCCTCCAGGAAGGGGATGAGGGGGAGACAATGATTCTCCATAGGGATTCTGGGACTGCTTCATAGACACACTACTTTCATCTTGTACCCATGAATGGCCAGAAGATGCGCAGGCAGTGAATTCATGTTCAAAGACCTATGGGAAAGAGCTCAGGACAATCCCAAAACACTGTCTGACAGAAATACAATATAAGCTGTGTGTGTAATTATGCATTTTTAAGTAGCCATGTAAAAGCAATTGATTTCATTATTTTATCATGTAATCCGTAGAAAACAATATTAATGATCTTTTCACATATTGGGGTTTTTTGGGGGCAAAGGAACGATACAAAGTCTTTGAAATCCCATGAGTAATTTACACTTGCACACATCTCAATCCAGTCCAAGTGTTTCAAGAGCTCAACAGACGCACGTGGTCAGTAGCTACTGGCTAATACACTGGACACCGCATTTCTAGAACCAAGCAAGAGGTTAGGTGAGACTGGAACTGAATTTTGAATCTCAACAGGAAATAGTGATTTGAAAAGCCACTCTTTCTTATCAAGGATTTTTATTTTCTTCCTTTTGGGGCACTAGGGAGCCTGTGTGGGGTGTGTGTATTTAGTAGTAGAAAGAGAGTGACATGAAACATTTAAAAAGTTAAGTCTGACTAAAAATCAAATGTAAATTAGGCATCTACATTGACCTGGACAAATCAGGGAAATTAAATAGAAATATAAGTTTCAGTGTCAACATACACAGGTTTACAATCTCCTTAGATGGGCTGCTTGAACAATAGTTAATATCAAGGACAAAATGTTGATTAGATAACAATTATTATGCTTTTTCATGAAAATTCAGAAAGTTAAAAAAGAATCATAAGAAAAGAAAGATTTCAGTAGAAACTTGGGAAGATGTGTAGGGGTTGAGGTTAGACACATAAATGGAAATGAAAAAGATAATTCCAGTCTAAATTAGCATAAGGTTGCCAAATAAAATATAGGATGACCAGTTAAACTAGAATTTTATATGGAAATAATTTTGTAGAGTATAGCTATGTCCTAAATATTATGAACAAAAATGACAAAAATGCTAAAAAAAAAATAATTCTGCAAGCAGAACAAAAACAGTCTCAGGTGGAGGCATGGAAATACAAGATGAAATGAAGGTAAAGACGTGATAAATCTAAATAACTATTTGCTATGGGAAAAGTAATAGTCTCTGTGGTTTAATATACATACACAATGAAAATAAATAACAAAGAAACACAAAACTGCAAGAAGGGATAAACTGAATTAATAAATGGAAAATCTCTGCACTGTCCAAAGTTAGAAAAAATATTCTAATTTAAGATAGACTGAGATATTTCAAAGATAAATGCTGATGTATTTAGAACAACCAAGAAAACATGATAAGGTACATAATTAACAGGTTATAGAAAGAGAGAGAAATGATTAAAAAATAAATGCAGTATTAGCTGCTCATATAAGACAAGAAAAGGCAATAAGAGATATATTGATGGCAACGAAGAAATAAAACTGCCTTTTATTTTAGGAAATTTGAAGTATTCCACACAAAAAAATCTTGGAACTAATAAGTGATTATAGATAGTATGTTCGTAAGATACAAGATTAATGTAGAAAAGTCAGTCCCTTTACCATATATTAGTAATACACAGGTGGAATTTGAAGTTAAAAAACCTATTACTATTTGCATTAGTATACTACATTGAAGAGATGAAATCCTTAGGTATTTCCCTAAAACTATGTATAAAATATGTATAAAAACTATATGAAAAAAGCTAAAAAATGGAAGAAATCAAAGAAGCACTAAACAAATAGGGAGATATTCCATGCTCATGGATAGAAAGACTCAATATTGTTAAATGCTGGCTATTACCAAATTGATGCAATTGGATGCAATACCAATTAGAATCTCAGAAAATTATTTTGTCCATAGAACAAACATATTCTGACATTTATAGGGGAAGACAAAAGACGCCCAAAAGCCAACTCGACATTGAAAGAGAAGGCAAAAGTTGGGGGGCTATATAGCCCAACTTTAGGACTTACTACGTTTTACAGTAGTCATTATAGTAGGGTATTAGCAAAAGAGTAGACAAATAAATCAATGGAACAGAAAGAGAGCCAAGAAACAGACCTATATACATTTGGTCAACTGTTCTCAGACAAAGAGGCAAAGACAATACAGTGGAGGTAAGATAGTCTTTCAACAAAAGGTGCTAGACTAACTAAATTTACATATGCAAAAAAATAAGAATCCAGACATACACTTTATACCCTTCCCAAAGTTAACTCAAAATGTGTAATAGACCTAAACGTTAAACTTATAACTATAAAATTCTTAGAGAATAAAAGCTAGAGGACCTTGGGTGTGGTGATGACTTTTTAGATTCAATACCAAAGATGTAATTCATGGAGAATAATTTGTAAACTGGACTTCATTAAATATACAAATTTCAGCTCCATGAAAGACAATGTCAAAACGAGAAAAGCAACAGTCCAGGAGAAAATATTTGCAAAGACACAATACAGGATAGTTGTCCAAAATATTCAAAGAATACTTAAAACTCAAGAATAAGAAAATGAAGAACTCGCGGAGTTCCCTTCGTGGCTCAGTGGTTAAAGAATCCAACTAAGAACCATGAGGTTGCGGGTTCGATCCCTGGCCTTGCTCAGTGGTTTAAGGATCCGGCGTTGCCATGAGCTGTGGTGTAGGTCGCAGATGCGGCTTGGATCCCGCGTTGCTGCGGCTGCGGCGAAGGCCGGCAGCTACAGCTCCTGTTAGACCCCTAGCCTGGGAACCTCCATATGCCGCGGGTGTGGCTGTACATAAAAAAAAGGCAAAAAGACAAAAAAAAAAAGAATAAGAAAATGAAGAACTTGCTTTAAAAAATGGACCAGAGACATAACAGACACCTCACTGAACAACATATAGGGATTGCAAGTAATTATGAAAAGACATTTAACACCGTATGTCATTAAGGAATTGCAAATTAAACCCATGACAAGATACCACCAATCATTTAGTAGGATGGCTAAAATCGAAAACACTAACAACACTAAATGCTGGTGAGGATGTGGAGCAAACGTAATTCTCACTCATTGCTGGAAGGAATACAAAATGATACCCCTACTTTGAAAGACTGGCAATTTCTAACAAAAATAACATACTCTAACCATATGATCCAGCGGTCATGCTCCTTGGTATTTATCCAAGAGTGGGAAAAACCTGCATACTAATGCTTATAGCAGCTTTATTCATAATTGTTAAAACTTGGAAGAAACCAAGATGTTCTTCAGTAGGTGAATGGATAAATAAACTTCTGTACGTTCAGACAATGATGTATCATTTATGGCTGAAAAAATAGGGTATCACATCATAAAGAGACATAAAGGAAAGTTAAGAGCATACAACTAAGTGAAAGCAGGCAGTACGAAAGGGGTACATACTGCATAAATCCAATTCTGTGAAATTCCGGAAGAGGTAGCAATGGAGAAGGTAAAAATCAGTGGCTGCTAAGAGTTAGTGGGCATGGAGGTTGGGTATGCAGAGCAGAGATGATTTCTAGGGCCATGAAACTCTCCTGTGTAAAACCACAGTGGTGGATCCACGTCCAAACCCATAGAATTCACACCCCCAAGAGTGAATATATGTACACAGTAGTTTTTGGGTGGTGATGCTGTGTCAACGCAGTTTATTAATTGTAGCATATGCACCATTCCGGTGGGGAATGTTGACACAGGGGGAGTCGATACACGTGTGGGGCGGAGGGTATATGGGGGCTCTGTACCTTCTTCCCAGTTTTGCTGTGCACTTAAAACTGTTCAAAACAAAGTCTATTTAAATAAATAAATAAATGCATGACTAATTTTTTTAAAAGGAAGAAAATGGAGAAAAAGGAGAACAGAAGGGACAAGTAAAAAACTAACAGAAAATAGTAGACAAACGGAAATATGTAAATACTTAAGCAGAAAGAAACTAAACAATTGAAAATTAAAATTAAATGTTGCCCAACTGAATTAAAAACAAATATATGCTGCTTATGAGACTGATAGTTTAAATGTACAAAAAATATGCTCTGAAGCCTTTATTCACAAAAAGCCTGAGATGAGGGTAATTAGATATACTGATAGGAGACTGATTGGACATTAAAGGGACATTACTCCTGATTCATGGTCAAATCCTGAAAATATTAAAAATTGAATTCAGTAACCTATATGTAAAGGAAAATATATCCACCAACAAGGTGGATATATTCCGGGAATGTGAGTTTAATTTAACTTTTATAATCCCATCCAGGTAATGAATAACTCTGACAAACAGGAGAACAATTACAGTATTTGCTCAATAGATTCTAAGGGACAGGAGTGGGGGGGAGAAGTGGACAGAGACAGAGACACAGAGAGAAAACAAAGTGGACATGGAAAACATTTATCCTCTATTTACAGTTTGATTTAAAAAATAAAACATCATTGGAGTTCCCAAAGTTGGCTCAGCGGTTAACAAACCCGAGTAGTATCTGTGAGGACATGGGTTCAATCCCTGGCTCCACTCAGTGGATTAAGGATCCAGCATTGCCGTGAGCTGTGGTGTAGGTTGCAGATGCAGCTCACATCCTGTGTTGTTGTGGCTGTGGTGTAGGTCGGCGGCTACAGCTCTGGTTTGACCCCCTAGCCTGGGAATCTCCATATGCCGCAAGTGTGGGCCTAAAAAAAAAAAAAAATTACTTTAATACTGAGAAACACCAAATGTCTAAAAATAAATCTACTGAACTACAGATGTGCCTATGGCATAAAAATCCTAAATATTATTGAGAAAAATTATTGTACATGGGTTGAAAGAGTCAATATTATGAAAGTGTTAATTCTGACCACAGTTATTTGCTTTGATAGAATCCTAGTGAAATTCCTAGCAAGGGTATTTGGGTTTTAGTGTTTTTTGCTTTTTGCTTTTTTTTTTTTTTTTTTGCAAAAGTTCTAAAGATGGTTTTATAATTTATATGGACATGCACGTGGCCAAGAACAACTAAGGCAATCATAAGAAAGAGCACTATTGAAGGGTTTCATTTCCAGATAGAAATAAGCAATAGTTAAACAGCATGATACTAGCTTAGAGATATACAAATAGATCAATAGAATAGAATAGAAATCCAGAAACAAATCTATCAATATATATGGGCATGTATTTTATGAGAATCTGACTTTCCAGAATAATGAATAAATTTTTGTCATTCTCAACGAAGCTTAGTAGGTCCATTTGCCATTCATATAGGAAAAATGGGCATTATTTTTGTCTCATACAACATGCACAAATTAACTCCATAGGGATAGATCTAACTATGGAATTTAAAAATCCATAAAGCTTCTAGAAAATAACATAAGACAGTCTTGAGGACAGAAAAAATTTCCAATACAAAATACAAATCCTACTAACCATAAGGAAAAGTTGGGTAAGCCAGGCTATATTAAAGTCAATCAATTCAATTCTTCAAAATATACCAATGAGAGAGTGAAAAAATATAGCAACTGAAAACACTAACAATGCATATATCTGATAAAGGACTTATGTTCAGAATATTTAACTCCTCCAAACTGACATGAAAAAAAATAACAATTTTTTTAAAAAAAGAAAAGGCTCATATAAATTTTGAAAGATGATATCAAAATAGCTAGTAAGCATGTGAAGTTGCTCTATTTCATTCATGTTAGAAAACTACAAATTAAAAACACAAGGAGATTGATCCAGCAATCCCACTGCTGGGCATCTATCCAGAGAAAACCAGGACTCAAAAAGACACATGTACGCCAATGTTCATTGCAACACTATACACAATAGCCAAGACATGGAAACAACCTAAATGTCCACCAACAGAGGAGTGAATAAGGAAGATGTGGTACATAATACACCATGGAATATTACTCAGCCATTAAAAGGAAGGATACTGGATTATTGCCAGTAGTTTGTTTCCTTCTCTGGGTGTTGTCTACATAGGTCTGACAATTTTGTGAAATGTATGAAGTTGTAGCTATTTTGTGTGTTTTTCCATGCATCTGTACTTCAATGAAGACATTTGCGTGTGTGTGTGTGTGTGTGTGTGTGTGTGTGTGTGTGTTTAGGGCCACACCCGTGGCATATGGAGGTTCCTAGGCTAGGGGTCCAGTCAGAGTTGTAGCCAAGCCTTCACCACAGCCACAGCAGCATGAGATTTGAGCCACGTCTGTGACGTACGCCACCGCTCAGGGCAAATCCAGATCCTTAACCCACTGAGTGAGGCCAGAGATTGAACCCACAACCTCATGGATGCTAGCCATGTTCATCAACTGCTGAGCCATGATGGGAAGTCCTCAATGAAGACATTTTATCTATATAAATATATATAAAATCCAGGAGCTGAGATTCTACTGCTGATAGATACAAGTTGTACTTGAATTATAAAAGTTTTAGGCATAGTCAAAAGGAAAACTGATGTGTTAATGACTTCAAAGTAACTTCCATCGGTCTTGGTCTCACAGTTGGCAGAGGAAAAGAAAGAGAAGGGTGTAGTCCAGAGTTTTTAATGTGGGAACCGTGAGAGAAAGAACATAGTGCAGGTATGGATGGACAGATGCAGGCTTCAGTGTATTGTTCCAGGTCTTGGGGTCATGGCAGCAATTGCAAGTGGAAACCTACACCTGACTCAGGACACTAAGGAAATGTTGGCACAACCCTCATGGAGAAAGTAAATAAAGGAGATGATAATCATAGAGGAGCAACTGATAACTCAGCCTTTTCTATGCTCACCCTGAGCTGAGACTCTTATTGTCTGTCCATAGTACTTACTATATTTGTCACTCATTTTGACAATTAATTATGTGTATCCTGTCTCGTGCTCTCACTTAACTATATTAAGATGTTTTAGGTTGAACAATATGAAATTTTCAGTATTCAGCTATTTTCACACAGTTCAACATCATAATGTGTGTGCCTGAGCAAGACTCACTTCCATTAGAATTTCTTCCTAAGACTAGCATATCTCTAAACCCTCTGGCCTCTGTTATTTCATCTACAAAATGGGTATTCACAGAGCTATCCCAATTATGTAATAAAACTTTCATGCGCAGGTGCTTTGTAAACTCTGATGTAAGGTAGAACTCTGTTATTAATGTCAAGATTAATATAAGTTATCCCTAAATAAATCCTGCCAAAGGAAAGCATTCATGCAGGGACTGTAACTGGTATCTCTGTAATGGAAAGAAACAAAAGTCAAATGCACTTTTTAATATGTAATAATGCAAAAATGGCAGAAGAGAGATAAAAAAATGGATAAGTGCCATTTAGATCCAACATGGTGGCCGTTTTGAAAATGTAAGGTCTTGTTATGTTACTTTCCTTTTTAAAAGCTTCCGTGGACAAAACCAATAGCCTGGCATGCAGGTTCCTTCACAGTTCATCCTCAAAGTTCATTTCCAGTCTCAAATGTCTGGCCAGTCACCTCCTAGGAAACCTACTGTGTGTCATGCTCTAGGCCAGATGCTGGAAAAACAGCCATGATCAAGACTGACAGAGGCTCTGTCATCTCAAAGTATCCGATCTAGAAGACAAGGCAGGTGACTTTACAGGCAATTACCAGACAGTAAATAAGGGAATGATTTGTAGGTTTGTAAGCATGCAGCTTAATCCAGCCTTAGGGAAGTGGACACTGGTTCCCAGAAGATTGATGTCAAAGTCGAGACCTAAAGGTTAAGTGGGTGATAGGCAGGCTTATGCAGAGGCCTGGAAAGAGAGCATGGGCTCTTTAAAGGCTGGAGAGAGAGAAGGTGAAGCCAGCAGGAGGCTCAAGATGGGACAGAAGTCACGGAGGAGGTGTGAATGTGTTTAGGACACACTGAGGAGTCTGGATTTTATCCTAAAGCGAGCATCACTGAAATCATTAAGAAATAAACCAGCAAGACAATATGAGCAGTTTTGCATTTTAGAAAGGTAACCATGGCTGAGGGGAACAGAAGTGAGGAGAAGGCAAGGCAGCTAGCACAGGAGAGAGATTGCCATGCTGGTACCCAGATGCCAATGCAGAATGAACCATGGTGACAGGCTTAGGGAGGGAGATGAGCTGACAACATATTTCAAAGGCTCTGATTTTACAGGATTAGGTGAGTGATGTCCTGTGAAGGGAGAGGACATAAGCAACTAGGACTCCCATGTTTTTGCTGTGGGCAACCAAGTTCAGGCCACCAATCTCTAAGGAAGGGTGCATTAAAAAAGCAACAGATTTGGCGTGTCAGAGGAGAGAACAGAGATTGTGCGTTGAGTTTGAGACATTATGTTGGGAAGAACTCATCTGATAACCAAGAAGAGAAATTCAAGAAGAAGCTAGTTACCTGAGCAAATCTGGAACTTGGGAGATTTGGGGGTGGGGTGAGCACTGGAGGTTTAGAGGGGAATGGAAACTGCAAGTAGAAGAGATTGGCGAGGGCATAGAGAGGACAGTGGAGAGTAGCTGCTAGAGGAACTCCGGCATTTGAGGGATGTTCAGAGAAGGGAGGACCACAGATCTGAGGAGGAAGAGCCGGGAAATTAAGACAGAGAATTTTCTAGAAAACCAGTAAAACAGTATTTCTATAATTTGAAAAGAGTTCCAGATATTGCTAAGAGATTGCATCGATAAAACGTGGAAGTGGTACCAGATTTGACAGTAAGGACCTTGCCAAAGGTCACAAATGAAAGAGTCAGCAGAGGAAAATGCAAGTGAGTATGGGAAAAATTCTTATGTTGAAAGACTCTCCAGGCTATTTACATGTTATTGGGAAAAAAAAACAAAAACAAAACAGTTGTTTAGAGAGAAAGGCTGAGCCTAAAGGAAAGAGAATGCATTTCTGATAAGAATGAGATTCCTGGAAGACTTTTGGGGGTAGTATTTAAAGCACAGAGACAGGGGTTAATTTTAGGCAAGAGGAAAGATCCTCCCCCATTGTAATACGAGATTACAAAAGAAAAGTGGGGTGTATGCAGGTTCAGGCAATAAGGTCTGTTTGATGGGGTAAAGTGTACGTAAACCCCACTGTCTTATTTCTTCTGTCATCTCTGTCAAATAGAAAATAGGGACAACTGCTGGAAGTAAGGTCAAAGAGGGCATCAATGCCATAAGAAATTTAGCCTTGCCCAAAAAGAAGTCTGGCTTTTGCTGTTGGCTTTGGGTGATGATCTCTAAACCCTTGAAATGTCATGCCTGAAAGGACTGTCTTTATTTATTGGGGATGTTGGAGCACAATGGATAGCCTAACAATATGATTTAGTTTAGGGACTGGCAACACAGGAAAGATCACCAGCTTGACTGGGATGGGGATTTTGGGTTACGCTGGAGACTGGAATCAATCCCATGGGCGATCAAGCGATCAGTCAGTCATGGCAATGTGAAGGAGCTCTGACAAAAGCTCCAGACACACAGGATCAGGTGTTTCTGTTTCCCTGGTTGGCAATGCTCCACGAATATTGCCTCACATCAATGCTGGGGAAGTAGTGTCCTGACCCCACAGGAGATGACAGTGGAAGCTCTGCCTTTGGTATCATCCTGGACTCTGCCCCATGCGATTCTTCTGTTGGCTAATTTTTTAATCTGTTGCTTTTCCCTATAATAAACCATAACCACACATGTAACAGGTTCTTCTAGTAAAGTTCAAAACATGAGGTGTCATTGGCATAACACTGTAAACCAACTATATTTTAATAAAAAATATGTATAAAAAATCAAGGTGTCTTGGAAACTCCTTGAACTTGAAACTGGTGTCAGAAGTGACAGTGGTCTTGTGTGGACTGCATTTCTTCAAGCAGTGTAGTCGGCTAAACTGGCCAACTTGCAGCATCATTGGGCTCAAGAGAACTGAAATAATGTGAAGTAACTACCGTGAAGAAGGTGAGCCGGAGATGAGCAGGGAAGGAGATGGGGCTTGTTGGGCACTTGAGGGCCTGGGGCGAGGAGTGAGTGGGAGGGGACCATTAGGTGGGATGGACTTGGCGGCATCATTGCAGACCGCTGCTCTTGTCACTCAGTATTTCTGGCTTCCTGCTGCCTGTAATCCACAGGTATTCTGCCAGTTTCCCAAGTCTGGTAGCTCCTGTGCATTTACTCCAGTCCTCTGTATCCTTTCAATTGATTTCCCATTTTGCTTAAGACAACCGTGACCCAGAGTTGATTTCTATGACCTGCAAACAAGAACCCCAAAATGCTTTTCTTGTTACTTCCACAAGCATCACTTTTCACTAAGTTTATAAGCAGACATTATAACATTCTCCCTCTTAGTGCAGTATTTGCATGCATGCAAGCCTTTGCCTCACATTTTAGCTGAAACTCTGCTTACTGAGTCTCCACAGGACAAGATATGGATATTTAGTGCAGTGTGGCTTCAGCTTGCTGACTTTCCTCATTCCTTGAAAGTGTGCAGAGTCACGCACTTTTATTTCCCCTCACGCTTTGTTATAGAACATCTGTGCCTTGCTCCCTCACCCCCAACCACGGTATTATTCATTTTAGAAGTACTGTCCTTGCAACAACTAGTAACAGCGCTTTTCAAATTTTGGGGTATTCAAATCACAATATCCCTGAGCTTTAGGTCCTAATTTCGAAGCCATGTTTGAATTTCTGCTTTTCATTAGTCATACGCAGAAGTAATAATTCCTTAAAGTTAAGAAGACTCAGGAATTGAGTCAGGAACAAAGGAACAGACAGCACTGTTGGTTTATAAAAACATTTACTGGAATGCATTCTTCAACATACAAGTATGCAGAACCACGGCAGATAGACAGCTGTGTGTCTAAACACTTGTGACAAACAGAACTCAGATGGAAATGTATTTTTTAAAGGAGAAAAAGGCATCAACATACATTCATCATTGGATGTGAGGACAATGCAAGCTTACAATATAAGTCTGAGCAAAAGAGAATCAGCTTGAGAAAAATGATGAGTTTTTTTTTCCCCATGAAATACTTTCTGCAGTTGTCAGCATAGCTTCCTCGTTGCCTTGTAATTTCAGAGCCAGTACAACATTTTAATCATGAAGAAGACTCAGAAGATTTTACAGCCCACTTAGGGTTAGCGGCCCAAGATAGTGCCTTGCTCTGAGATTCCCATTGTCAACCCCAAGTGCTAGGGCAGTAAGAAAGTTTTCAGGATTAAATGAAAGTCAAGGTTGATAACAATGAAGACAAGTGAAGCGAAACAGCCCAATACATTGTCTCAAAATTCTTGGGATAACTTTTTAAGGCACAATGATCTATTTTTAAAAATTATGAGACTGGACAGTTTCCCATTCCTTTAGCATTTATGTAATGAATACATATGTGACTATAAACACAGATGGGAAATCTTGAGGCAGAGAGAGCGTATTATGGTGCCATGATTCTAAAACTAGAAAACTTCCATTTTTGATACCAATAAATTAAACTACTTTCAAAATAGTGTTTTGCCTTAAAATTGAAAAAGGAGGAAACTATAAAAGACAATCTCTTTCTTCTACCTGAAATGCCTACTACTCCTTCTTTTCCTATCAAAATATTGTGTGTAACTAAGATCCTGTTCAAATGCCATTGCTTTGATAAAATCATGTTTACATACAGTGTAATTACTATGATGAGTCTCTGCGACCCTCAAACTGTTTGTAAATTGGTTACTTCTTAAAAGAAGACTATGTTCTATGTGCATATTGTTATCTATGGCCTTAGCTTTACCGTCTTCAAGAGACTCCTAGGTATTGGGCAAAAGTTAAGATATTGAATAGAAGAAGAATTCAAATCCAATAGTGGAGTCTATCTTTTCAAGTCTAAACAGGCAAGTATACAAAGGTCGAAGCACCCATATTAAATGCAAAAAAGATGCCAAGTGGATTAGGTACTTAAGCGTAAAATAAATCATAAAAACAAAAAAATGAATGTTAATATAATTGTGTGCTTAGGGCTTCCTAAATATGCTACGAAGGTGAATCTATAAATGAAAATATTAATTTGACTGTATAAAATTTTTAAAGTTTTGTGTTTTAAAAGTAAATTAAAAAGCAAAAATTATGTATGTGGAATATATTCTCTCTCTTTCTCACACACACACAAATGTTTAGTGTCCTTGAAATATGAAAAGTAATTTCAGGGAGTTCTCTTGTGGCACAAAAGGTTAAGGATCTGTGTTGCCACTGCTGTGGTGCCAGGATTTGATCCCTAACCTAAGAACTTCCACATGCTGGCATGGCCAAAAAAAAAGAAAATGTAACTTCAGGTCCATAAGAAAAAAATCTCTATAAAAAAACGCCAGTATATATGAGTAATTAATTTACAAGTTACTAAATTAATAGTATTAGTAAACAATAATTACTAAATACATTTAAAAGTAAATTACTCAATAAATTAGCTTAGTTAACAATAAAAAATTTAGCCCTAATTATATGCCAACGAAGTGACATACACAGGCATACAACTTTTCTATCTTTCAGATGAATGAAAACTTTTTTTTAAATGGTGATACTAGGGGCAAGTATGGGAAAAGTGGCAAGCTGATCCCCTCGTGAGGATATTGAAAGACAATCTGACAGAGTACACGATAAAACAGTTATAGTACCTACTCTGCAATTCCACTTTTATGATAAAATGTGACAAGGGCATAGCAATGTGGACTAAGGGTATCTACGCAGAATTGCTGTGTATACTTGAGCAACTACCCTGATAGATTAATTACGATGAACTGTTAAGAATGATAGTGTGGACACTTAGTCATTGATATTGACAACATGCTGTTGAATGTAAAATACGCAGTGCCATATTCATAAAAATAAGGACAGTGCTTAAATACAAACTTTGCAAGGATGAGGCAAATGGTGGGTAATACTTGGCATTCAATCTAATATATATTGGTTTATATTTTGGTGACTTAAAAATTTTTTTCCATATTACCTAATTTTAGTATCATGAAAACTGCATGACCTCAATAATTAAAAAATCAAATTTAAAGATAGAGACAAAAGGGAAAATAAATATATTCATAAAAATAGTATTGACAGTTGCAATCAAGTGCTGAATAATAGAGAAACTGTTCAATAAATTATGGTACTTCCATATGGAGAAGCGTGATTGACTAATCAATGGGATATTGATTAATTCAGTTATAATATGGAACACTGTATTTTATAATGGTAAAAATTAAAATTTGGACTGAAAATTGTATATGATAGCAAATATATATATATTTTAAGTGACAGGTGAGAGGAAATACCATAAAATTTTCAGTAATTGTCTGTGGTCATATTGAAAGTATTTTCTTCCTTCTAGTTCATATTTTAAATTTTTATGTATTTTATTTTTCACACTGAGAAAATTTTATCATTGTAGTCTTTTCCAATAATCAATAATTTTAAAAACAGACTAATGCATCAACAGCAGAGAACACACACTTCACACTTTCACGGTGGGAAGACTTCATTCTACTCATTTCACGAATCTTTCTGGATAAAGACGACTCTGATAATGACTGAATACTGACGGTGATGAGAAATTTACTGTAGACCTAGTGATTATTTGGCGTTCGACTTAAGCTGAACTGAAATTAAGCTTTAAAATAGATGCGTTTATACACAGGATAAATCCATTCTCGAAAAGTCTAAAATGTTGGTTATGCATGATGAATCAAGGCTAGAGATTTGTACATTATGCCTACAGTTCACAAAACTGTGAACTGTGTGGAATGCTTACAATTTGCTACAAAGACAGAGCTCACATTCAGTGTTCTTACCACATTTCAAAAAAGGGAAAAATTAACTGCATGCAAGTCGATTGGGTGGAACAAAAGGAAAACTTCCATCTTTTTTTTTAAAAAAACAAAAGTTATATGTGTAAAAACCATATGTGGAATCTTAATTCTCCTCCAACTTTACAAAAACAGATATCAGTTTCTATGTAAAGAAGAACTGAAGCTCTGGCAAGAAAAAAAATAAATAAACCATAAATTATCAACTGTTTTCTTTGGATATCAGAGCAAGGCACCTGTTCACTTAGTAAAGCCCATTTGCCTTGATAGTTTGACTTTCCTTGAAGGCTATTCCATTCATTTTTTCATATTTGAATTCTGTAACTGCCCAGGAGTCCCTCTCATCCTTCTCACTACCTTGAAGATCAACCTACCTTCAGACACCTTCAGAGAGGCAGTTCTAGCCATCAATGGGACATTACAAATTTTATTTTTCTGGCTATTAAAATTATGTATCTTGAAATTTTAAAAACTCCAGGCTCCAGGGAATCCAAGAAGTAAAAGATGATTAAAATTTTCCCATGATTTATATGCTAATAGATAAGTAATGTTATCTTTTACCTGTACTTCCTTTAAGTCTCTTAGTTTATGTCTGTATTTTATATACATCTGTATAAATTATATGCATAGGTAACATATATTATCCCATGTACAAATTTCATGTGAATATAATATATAATATGATGTTATTTTATATCGTTTCCATATAAACCGTACTCAAAAACATGCTTGATTCTCTGTCAGTCTAGATTAAGTGCCAAGTCTACAGGTCTGCATTCAAGAATTTTTCTTCATATGCCTCCCTCTAGTTTTCTGTTTTTTTTTTTTTTTTTAATAATGCTCTATGTGCAAACTGCATTAGTTCAAATGCCTAGTTCTACAGCTTCTAATTAAATGGCATTGGGTGAGTAAATTAATCTTTGTTCTTCAGCGTCTTCAATTGTAAAACTGTTATAATAATAATTATTGTTATAGAATTATTTTGAGATTAAATTATGCAATATGTGGTTCATGATAATCACCCCATAAATAATAACCTTTATTATTGTCCAGAAAAACTGTATTACTCATTCTTCCCAAATATGGTCCATGACTTTGCTTATTTCATCCCACATCATACTTGTTTATTATGCCTCTCCCCACGCCATTCTCACCTGTTAGAATATTTGCTTTTTTCAATGTCTACCTCAAATAAACTTCCTCCAAATTTCAATTCAAATGACATATTTGCATTTTTTGAAACCATCTAACATTTTCTTATATCAATCCTATTACTGCATGTATATTCCATCTGGTGTTACGTATAAATTACTTATTCCTCTATTGAATTTAAATATTTTAAGTACAAGAAATAAATTACACACGTTTTTAACCCTCTCAAAGCTTAACATTTTACTTGGAATGTAGTAAGTTAAATGAGGTAACAATTTAAAGGTTGTATCTGACAGAAAAATTTTTTTAAGGCTGCACCCATGGCATATGGAAGTTTCCAGGCCAGGGGTTGAATCTGAGCTGCAGCTTCGACCTATGCAGCAGATGTGGCAAAGCTGGATCCCTTAACCCACTATGCCAGAACATGCATTAACCCTCGCCTCTGCAGTGACCTAAGCAACCTGCAAGTAGCTTCTTAACCCATTCTGCTATGGTGGAAATTCCTGAAAGAATATTTTAAAACCTCGGATTTTGAAATGCTTTTAGGCATTTCTTCTTTCTTTCTTTCTTTCTTTCTTTCCTTCTTTCTTTCTTTTTTTCTTTCCTTCTTTCTTCGTTCCTTCCTTCTGGTCTTTTTTTGTCTTTTTAGGGCTGCATCTGCAGCACTGGGAAGTTCCCAGGACAGGAGTCAAATTGGAGCTATAGCCAATGACCTACTCCACAGCCACAGCAACGCCAGATCTGAGCTGCGTCTTTGACCTACACCACAACTCAGGGCAACAGCTGATCCTTACTCACTGAGCGAGGCAAGGGATCGAACCTAGGTCCTCATGGATGCTAGTCAGATTCATTTCTGCTGAGCCACGATGGGAACTCCCAGGCATTTCTAACAGGTAAGTTAGTTGGAATATACCTTTATTCAATAGTACATACATTTATTCACTCAACACATGTTTATTCAGCTCCTATTATGTTCTAGATACTGGAGAAAAATTGATGGACCAGACAGGCAAAGTCTTGTTTTTAGGGAGCTAATGTTCTAATGAAGGAAGAAAACAAATAAACCAACAAATGAGATAATTTTAGTGCGTGAAGATACTATCTCAGATCGAGCAGTAGGACCCAAGCAGGGCAAGAGTATTTAGGTTGGAGTCAGAATCTGGCTTCACCAAAATGGTATTTGGAAGAAAAGAAGCAAACTAACCAAATTTCTGAGAGAGCTGTGATTCAGGCACAGAAAACACCACATCCAGCAGACACCCCCACGCAGCAGTTCCAGAAACAGCAAGCAAGTCAAATGCAGCTACTGTACAGTGAACAAAAGGGTGGCTTATGCTAAGTGAGGTTGGAAAAATACACACTGTTCACATGGAGCCTTGAAAAAGATTTGTAGTTTTAGACTTTTGGGATGAGAGTAATGAAGAAGCACTGGGGGCGGGTGACGTAATAATTTGGGTTTGGCCAATGGGAGGCAGCAACTGGATCTGAAGAATGGAAGGGGAGTGGTCAGGGTGCTAAGTCCCGCCCCCACCTGGCTCAGCAGGGACAGGCAGTGATGGCAGTTAAATCTGAGGGCTCTTGCCTCGTCCTTTTCTCCTTGGGGCAGCTTTCTCTAGGTCACAAGCACAGGGAATCCACCCCTAGAGCCCTCAGGCTCAAATGTGGTGATGGCTGCCTACTGGCTGTTGTTGGTTCCAGATGCTTGACTATTCCTGTCCCTCAGCCCACCCCCCAACATCTTTGCAATGTGGCTTTTGTAAGCCCTTGTTGGGTTGCGCTCTCTAAACCAGCTGCCTCTGCTAGGTACTGGCTGACACAGAAGTTTGGCAGTAGGGCCAGGTCTGCAAGACTAGGAGGTCCACCTGGGGCCATGTCCATTGAAAGGCTGATTCCACAAGGACATTTTCTCCTCTGGCATAAAATGCAAATGAGGTCAACCATGCTTAGATGCTTATCTCTGTTCTTCCCACGATTCACACTCCTTAGGGATAGCACTTTTAAGGAGGACAGTAGGAAGCCGGTCTCTCTAAGAAGCACTATGCTGCCCGTGTCAAACTCTGCAGGAGGGCTGGTTACTCTTGGCCTGTTGAGCTTTTCTGTGAACCACACCAGGAATCTATATCTGTCAGGCCTGGCAGAGCAGGGTTCAAGGGCTCCTGACTCTGAGGCTAGATCTCTGTTTCCCTCTGTAGCTGAGCCAGGAGCAGATTCTCTGATTGAAAGGGATTTCCATTACATTTAGTTAAAAAAAAAAAAAGAAAGAAAGAAAAAGAAAGAAAGGAAGGAAGGAAGAAAGAAAGAAACCACAATTTTATAAAAAACAAATGGATCATTCTGAATTTATGCTAATAATCTCTTGAAGGACAACAATTAACAGTCATTACTATGCATTTATTTCAAAATCCTTATTATTTCTTCTACTCACAAACATTATTTTCTAGACATGCTCAAAAATTTCTTGTTTTACTCACTAAATAAATATGAATTCTGGATGGAGAGATCTTACTCGGCTGATGAATATTTCCCAACACGAACCTGACTGCTCCACTACTGCGGTGAATAACATGCACTTTGGGCGGTTCTCCACTTTTAATGTTTGATGACTGATGTAGCTTCATGCCTGATGCACTGACATCGCCTTGCTTTCACAAAGGTCAGCAAGAGAAAGTGTATTCTAAGACAAGCTTAGTCAATGACGGCCATAGACAGACCGAAGTATGACAGGAGAGTCTTCTTTTTTTAAGAAAGGAAAAAAATGCAAAGTTCAGTAGTAAGACCATTTCTCCTCCATCCAGAGGGCCAGACTAAGCTCAGAGAAAACTCAGGATGCTCTCATTTTTTTCAAAAGCTTTTGCTAACAGATGCCTGATTCTTGAATTTTAAGAATTTATTCTACGATTCACGATGCTTCTTTCCCTCTTTCTTCCTTGCTTCCTTCCCCGCCTGCTTCCCATCCTTCTTCTCCCCCCGCCCCCACCTTACAGCTTGCTTGCTCACTCTCACTCTGTCTCTCAATAATATTAGAACCTCTTTGAAACTGGAATCTTCTTTAAAGCACTACACACCCTAAGGAGATTCATTCTCTCATAGAAGATGTAGACATTTTATTTAAATTAAGGACATTTCATCCTTATCCTTTTCCAGCCTCAAGATTCATGGCAGACACAGGCAATGGTTTTCTGTTCTGGTTTTCATTCGTGGTTATTATATTCATCCTGGCCCTTCACTGTCAAAATGTGTATTTACAGCAACAGAAGAAGCACTTGATAGTATTTCCCTCCATTTCAACTTTACTTTTTCCTAAATTCTTTGCTGATTTTTACCTTCCAGGCATGCTAACATCTCTGTTATGAACATGGTCCCTATAGATTTCAAAATACCCAAGAGACTATAACTTTGTATATAAACACTTGTTTTTTTTTTGTTTTTATATCTCTGCTCCTTTTAATATGTTGCATAGACACTTTGACATGTATTCATTGTAGTATAGTTTGTGTTTTTTCTCCCCAGTCCCCCGAATCCAAGACATTCTGCTATAGGGAAAAAAACAAAATGCTTTCTTGTTTTGGAGCATTGTGTTCACTTTCAAGTTATATAGTTTACTTACCTGTGTGCCTTAAGGAAAACAAACGTTTTTTTTTTTCTTCAGAAATTCAAATCCAATGGGAAGTGAGTATATTCACTAAGTATCTTATGTATGCTTCATTGATCTGTGGCAAACATATCCTTTAATTCACTTGTATTCTTGAAATGTCTACTATAACTCTGTAATTATTTCTCTGCTTATGTAGTCATTGTATGTATGTGATGTATGTGATGTAAATGCAGGTACAGACTGATAGTCGTACCTTCCCTCTCCCATGTTTGAAGCAGAATGTGAGGTTTCTATGTAAACCATTTAATTTTGCATTCCATTTTCCTATTTATAAAATATGGGTAATAGCAGAGTTCCATCATGGCTCAGTGGTTAACAAACCCGACTGGTATCCATGAGGAGACAGGTTCAGTCTCTGGTCTCGCTCAGTGGGTTAAGGATCCGGAGTTGCCATGAGCTGTGGTGCAGGTCGCAGAGGTGGCTTAGATCCCGTGTTGCTGTGGCTGTGGTGTAGGCCGGCCTCTGATTTTCCCCCTGGCCTGAGAACTTCCGTATGCTGCATGTGCAGCCCTAAAAATGCAAAAAATAAATCAAATTCAATTAAATTAAAAAAAAACAAGTTCAGGGAAAATATTTTTGACTTTGTGTTTTTCAAAGTAAAAGTAAGTCACTGCACATTCTGCTCTTTCTCATAGTTTCTGGGTTTTATATGCTAATATTTTGATATCACAGTCTTTACACTGCATTGTTAAAGTCCGAAGCTATACTACTGAAATGCCATCAGCTATTGCCCACTGAAACAATTATAAACTCATTAATACTCATTAAACCTGTTCAATAAAAATTAAAGAACTGGAGTTCCCATTGTGGTGCAGCAGAAACGGATCCGAATAGGAAACATGAGGTTGAGAGTTCAATCCCTAGCCTTGCTTAGCGGGTCATGGATCTGTTGTTGCCATGAGCTGTGGTGTAGGTCACAGACTTGGTTCAGAACTGGTGCTGTTGTAGCTGTGGTGTAGGCTGGCAGCTGTAGCTCCAATTCAGCCCCTAGCCTGGGAACCTCCATATGTTGCAGGTGTGGCCCTAAAAAACAACAAACAAACAAACAAACAAAAAAATTAAAGAACTGTTAGAAGTGGTACCAACCTGGGTCTTCATTCATCACATTGCTTGGAATACTTTGTTGACTGCTTAGTTTTTGCCAAAGAATAAAAGTAACTTAGACATTTTGTAGGATTAATGAATGGCATGAGGGTCATGTTTTCATGGCTCTGTCAGAATCTCATTAATTCGATACCAGTGATATAGAATCTGTGACTGTTCTGCCTGCTTCTGGCGATGCTCAGCCATCAGGGTGTTTTTAGAAACATAGTTGTGAAGGAAATTAATGGGTGTAATTGCAAATACTAGATGACTTTTTTTTAAGTTTTATTGCAATATAAATAACTTGCAAGGCTGTGATAATTTCTGCTCTACAGCAAAGTGACACAGTCATACATATGAACTAACTTTTTGTGAAGTGATCCCTTCTGAACAAAGTTAATATCTGTCTAAATATTCCCCTTCTGTGGCTGAAATGAATGGTCAGTGTTCTTATTAGTTCAAATGACTCTTCTAGAGAATGTGGATTTGGGCTCCACCTCTGTGAATCTCCTAAGGTTCCTGACCTCAATATCCTCTTTACATTCATATTACTTTCCATTCCAAGACCCTATACTCCAGCGTTTTCACCATTTCAAACTGATCTCCAAAATGAACAAGACTGTGTAATATGCCTGACACAAAATCACCGATTTTCAAGTACCTATGTTTAGGATCACTAATAAACCTTGGATAGCTCATTTCCACTTGTTAAAAATAGCTGCAGGCTTTATGAAACCTCATAATAGTGAAGTCTTGGGTTCCATCCCCTTTGCATTCACTGCCACTAAGAGCTAGGGAAAATATTCTGAAGACAGAGGAGGAAAAATGTCTGGAAAATACTCCAACTAGATGTTTAATCTATGAATGTCCATTAAGAGAAATTGCAGTCCATTAAGAGAAAAATTTCCCTGAAAAAAATTGAGTGTCTTTATGTAGAGCTGCATTCAAAGCACTGAGCCCAGGACTGAAGTGAGCATTCTTGGGGACCCATGCACCCCTGTTAGAGTAGTTCTAATAGTCGACCATTTAGAAATTGCTATTCCACAGCTAATAAAATGTACACAAGGAGACTTACAGCTGCAGGAGAACTCAGGATACCGGAAACATTTTAAATATATACTTTCTATGGGCCATATGAATCCTCTCCCAATAAAATTCTATATTTTTAAGCATTACACAGTAAAGTCTGATAATTAAAGTCCCAGACTTTCTTAGCAATTATTTACTAAAATGCTTCTTTATCAAATGCATTTTCCAAGGGTGGTTCTTCATTTATTTGAATAACAATGATGAAAAAGTCAGAGTTCTTGTAGTGGCGCAGCAAAAACGAATCCGACTAGGAACCATGAGGTTTCAGGTTCGATCCCTGGCCTCGCTCAGTGGGTTAGGGATTTGGCATTGCCATGAGCTGTGGCGCTGGCAACTGTGGCTCTGACTGGACCCTAGCCTGGGAACCTCCATATGCCAAGAGTGTGGCCCTAAAAAAATAAAGAAGAAGAAAAAGAAAAAGTCACACATACTAAAAGTGAAGACCTTACTCAATGACATTCATCTTGTTATTGGGTGTAACTTCCTCCCTCACTTTGAGCACACATCCAGTTTTGGTCCTATAACTTCCTATTTTGTCATTTTATATTTTACAAACCTCCTCATAATTTTTTTTTTATTCTGTAGTATTTTATTTTTTTATCCTTCAGAGCACATTTACTTTTTCTGGGGAGTTATCAGAAGCAAAATCACCATTTTAAAAATGCCAAGCCCTGTGTGACCCTTTTTTTCCCCATAATTTTCTTTATATGCTGAGACTTTTAGCCGCAGCTGCTCTATGACCTAGCAACATATCATCCAGACAAGAAAACATTTATTTTATTGATAAGCCACGTTTTCTATTATCCAAGATGAATATTCCAAGTTTGCTGAATACATAGCAGTATGACAATGATTAATTAGAAATTTTGAGGCATACTATAATAATAGAACAAACCAAAATATTTTTTAAAAAAAATTTGCTTTGATCAAGTGTAATGACCAATTGTGGTATCACTTTCTCCTCAGGATTAAACAATTGATCACTATTGTTTTCTCTTTGGATAAGACTATTGGGTTCCTATTTACTACAGTGAACTTGCTACGTATAAAATCAGTATTTAAATCAACTGAACAAAATACCTCCTGCGTGGTAATTCTTTCCCCGATGCCGTGTAGCTCCTGGATTTAGAGAAATGAAGACAGTAAAGTCATTGGCATAGAGTTAAGTCTAGAAAAAAACTGACTGAACAGAAGCTTAAGGTGAATCTTTAATAGGGCCAGGACTTCCTGGACGCGGGGCTTGGGAAGGAGATAAGCCTTCCACACAGAGAGGAAGAGCGTGAGTGGGTCTTGTGTAGATTTACATTTTCTGTGCTCATTCTCTGGGACTCACTTCGAATAGGAGGCAATTGGAACTGTGGGCGGAATAAAATTAATTCACTAAAGATCCAAATAACTCACTTTCTTGGCCTTGCGCTCTGTAATTTCAGTGAGTTGTTATCGAAGTTTCACAGTGAGTACAAAGTGGCTTATATAAGAAGGGTATAGGCTAGTTGGAAGGATTTTATACCCTTACCTACGAACCAAATTATTTTGAATGAGGTACCAAAGTTAATAGTATATACAAGAAAAGGTGTTCCTTCACTCAGCAAATAATTGATTCACCATTAGGTATGAAGAACTGTCTTTTAGAGACACAGCATAATTTCTCTCTTATATGGATCTTTGGTTCTTTCTGGGGAAACCCATGAATGGTTCTTGGTGGGGGTTTGGGTTGAGAAGGCTCTGGTTCTGAGCAGAGCAGGCATAGTACAAGTCAGTAGCCAGAGATCAGATAGGCACTGCTTCATAAAGTGGAAGATGGTTGGGCGGCCACGGATGGAAAGAAAGGGAAGGACTGGTATGCGGAAATGCAGGGAGAAGAAAACTACAGAGGGGATCAGGAGATGGAAAGGGTTCAAGAAGTTAACAATAAAAAGGGCCTAAAGATCACTGGCCCTAAGGAAATCCTGTGGGAGAGGCAGGGACAGTTAGGTGTATTTACACATCTGCCTCTGCTAGGCTGGGCTCTCCCTCAGGCTCATTTCCCCCTTCAGTTTCAAAGTGCAGTGAAGTTTTGACACAGAGGAACACGTTAAGGGGCTGTGTCTATGCCAGGGAAAGAGAAAGGTTACAGGAACCACATGGGGTATTTCGGATTCGAAGAATTCAGGAAAGCATTTTGCTACGTACGTGGTCCAGTATAGAATTAGATGGGAAACACATTCTTTTTCCAAATTATTCTGAAATGAATCATGAAGGAGGGAACAAAACATCACCTCCCTTTTCTCATATCTGGACTCATGTAACTATGATAGGAGACAGATTAATGCAATGATTCTTACCGAGGTTTCAGAAACAAGGGTGTTTCTTTTTGGCTAGCGTTGTCACTTTGGGCTAAAAGATGAGCTTGTGTTAGAGAAGGAGATGGAGAGACAATAAGAATGAAGTGGATGTGAGGGAGGTGTATCTCGGACTGAAGTCAGGGTGGATATTTACATGGGATGAGAAGGAGTTCCTATTGTGGTGCATCGGAAACAAATCCAACTAGGAACCATGAGGTTGCGGGTTCGATCCCTGGCCTCACTCAGTGGGTTAAGGATCCGGCCTTGCCGTGAGCTGTGGTGTAGGTCGCAGACGCGGCTCGGACCCCGCGTTGCCGTGGCTGTGGCGAAGGCCGGCAGCTTTAGCTCCAGTTTGACCCCTAGCCTGGGAACCTCCATATGCTGTGGGTGCGGCTCTAAAAAACAAACAAAAAATTATAAATTGCATAAGAGGCCACCAAGAAGGGTGAAGGGGGCCTGAGCTTTGGAATCAGACCGGATCCGACTGTACCCTCGCTCCCCCTGCTTGTTTCCATGACTGAGAGCACTCTTGCTGGCACGGTTGTGTTAGGAGCAGACTTGCTTAGTAGGGTTTGAATTAGACAAAGGGCAGATAATCAACCAAGGATACTGGTTGATAGAACAGCAGATAAACCCTGTAGACTAGCGTTCAAGTCTGGCAAGCTTGTGTAAAGGCCTTCAGCTCAGTAAGTGTTAGCAAGACTGAATGCAGTGAAAACTGGGGAGAGAGGCCCCAAGTGGAGGGTTCGAGCTCCTGCTTGGAGAAGAATCCCGAGACAGTTCCAGTACCAACTTTGGACACCACCTAGAAACGAGCCTCTGTGGCCGCCTCAGCAAAGCTAAAGGGTTGACTTCAAGACAGTGTTGAAAGAGTTTGGACAGAAACTCCGCGATCAAGGTTGTTAAATGAAACCTGGAGCTGGGAAAGGAATGTCCTTCTCAGGCCAGAGCAAATCTCGAAGCCACAAGGACACAGCAGGGCAGAGAGATGCCCCACTGTGCCAGGGGGAACCCTCTCAGAGGACCACCCATAGCTGAGGGAGGACCCGTCCATGCTTTTAGAGAGGGAGGGCAAAACAGAACTCTGGAATTTACCTTGTGCCCTCAGAGAGTTCTTAGAGGAGAGACTGGAAGCGAGGAGCAGTTAGAGGGGATCAGAATGTTCAAACAAGTACCTGCTTTCCAGATGGATTTCTTCTCTGCATCCTGACATCCCAAGGGAGGGTTACCAGCTGCTATTATGCAGAGAGCTACTATTTTGCCAAAAGAATATTCTCCATTAGTCTGTTGTACCAATTTTGAATGCATTTTATCGTTCTTTTATTTTTTTTTGAACATTTCTTTTCTTGGTTATATTTGAGGTATTTTATTTTATTAAAATATAGCTGATTTACAGTATTGTGTCCATTTCTGCTATAGAGCATAGTGACTCAGTCATTGTGTGTGTGTGTGTGTGTGTGTATTCTTTATCTATTCTTTTTCTCATACTATCTTCCATCATGTCCTACCTATCCCAAGAGATGGAACATAGTTCCCTGTGCTATTAAACTGGACCTCATTGCTTATCCATTCTAACAGTAATAGCTTGCATCTACCAATACCAAACTCCCTGTCCATCCCACCCCCTCCTCTTTCCCCTCTGGCAATACTATATACAATACAGAAACAAATCATGGATATGGAGAGCAGACTTGTGGTTGAATGCATTTTAAATGAATCTAAGTCATTATTTTTATAGGAAGGTGACATACAGTCCTTATGCAGTTCATGAGTACTAACTTTATTGTAAAAAAAGAAGAATCCACTGATAACTGGAACTATAAGCAAAATGCCCAGAACTTATGGAAAGAAACTGCCCTATTGTCGTTAGAACACATGGATAAAGAAAGTGAACGTAGCTCCTGGAAAAACAATCCATCAAGACCTGAAAACCAAATGCCTAGACAAGAAGGTAAAAAATAAACATTCAGCATTTCCACATATCCATCGTTCTGAAAATCGTAACTTTATTGAAAATGTTATTCCTTAATTTATGGTCTCCACTCACCCCCTTTGGTGATGTCACTCTACAGTTATAACCAGTCAGCATCAGAAGAGCTGTGATGCACCTGCCCCTATAACCAAGTTTGGTTGCACGACCAAAGGTTAGAGTTCTTGAGTGCACCTTTCAATCTGAGTCCCAGTTAATTCAATCCACAAGCGAGGCGGGTCACTTCTTGGGGTGGTGGTGGGGGATGGGCGGGAGAGGGACTCTGAGCACGTGGACCTCATCAAGACTCAGCCCAGCGCAGACCACAGCGTGACACCAATGCACACGTTTGCTGGCTGATTAATGGGCTGTCGCCTTGGTTGTTGACTGGTAAATTATTTATACTTATAAACCACTAAATTATTTAAAGCTGATATCTTAAATTACAGCTGAGAGTGACAAGGAGAAGGTGGCCTAAAACTCCAACTGGAGAGATCAATGCCCTTGTTTGGGGGGGGCACTTGAGAAAGCGATTTCTGCTGACTGTTCTCAGAAGGAAAACCAAAAAAAAAGGGAAAACACGAAGTATGTAGATTTGGTTTAATCTGTTATAAAGAGAAAGAAATGCTTCAGCAATCAAAGAGAAAGTTGCCTTAAACAAAAAGAACATGCTCCAGCTCTAAAGGACACTCGGATTTCACAGGAAATGAAAATATTTGGCCTCCAGATTGAATCATGCAATCTAGACCCCCTGGATGTTTTAAACGTTGCCTCTGAGAAGTTTATCATGCTTTGTGATCACAGGATATCTGGACACACATAGTTGTGTTCACCTGCAGCTATAGCATTACATCTTGTTTTCCTTTTCTAGCATAGCAGAGGCAGCTTAGAAATAAAATATTCGTCAACAGAACACTCAGAGGGATAAGACTGAAAAGTGATCCAGTTCCAGATATTTTAAGTGGAGAAAGGCAAAAAGAAGGGGACGTTGAGAAGCAGGAAAGTTATGATTCTTAGCATCTTCATGATGCCACCAAGAAATTTCAGAATAACTAAACAGATTGAGGAAAGTTATCTTTAAAGGCTTTTGCATGCAATTCAAATACACTTTAAAAAAAAGTTTGTGCAAATAAGAAGCAAATGTGTTTTACGATAGTCTTGCAATATCACAACCAGAGCTTTTCCATTAACTCAAGTGAGTTTCTTTTTTGACTTTTTAGTAGACTAAAAATAACAACAACAAAAAACAAAAAACAACTCGTGTGTTTTTAAGGCAGTATATCAAAGAAAAAGAAAAATGGAAATATTATAGATTCCCAATTCCTCTGATCACTATTTTTTCCCACACATTTCATGAAAGTCTCCTCTCATTTGGGCTTTCCTAGGTGAATCCTTTTTTGAAATGTGAGGTCTTTCAAATAAGTGTCTATTTACCAGAACTAGTCAATGATTAACTTCTGCTGCTGTGTTGACCTGCTCTGAAATTACCAGTTGTCTTTCATCATTAAGTTTCTTCCCAAAAAAAGGCTTTAATAATATTTGCTGAAAATAGGATAGGCCCAGGTTTCCAAAGGCTATTTCTTTCCTTAAGAAGAAAATAGCACTTGAGTTGCATTCTTGCTTTTTAACAGATATTGTACTCCACTGTGTGCCTTGGGGCTATCCAGAGTCTGGGGGTGTCTAGACCAGGGACTGCCCTACTATTTCACGACCTTATAAGTTAACTGCTTGTCTCATCCTTTGCCTGAACCAACAACGCTCAATGTCACCCTCTTGTTTCCAGAAGGCATCTTCTATATTTTCTGTCTTCTCCAATGAAATGCTAATTTTGCAAGCCTGTTTCTGATTTCTCATTTACTCTTCTCAGCATTTTGAATAGACACCCACTGTCACTTTGACTAAGAAGAGGGGTGAAATTCTGGAGTGAAAAAGTTATAAACAAGTTAATCTCCTCTCCCTGGATTTCATAGAATTGCTTAGTGACACAATTATATTCACTTTCCAAAATTAGATATAATCATTTTCATCCTTGTAAAGGTTAATAGACACTTAAAAGCAATAGCAAGTGATTGGATAGGCTTCTAAATTTGGGATTCCAAGATCAAATACCTTGGCCTAGCACATACACTAAAATATTGAAATATTTTCTATTTTAATGTTATACCAGCTATGTCCAAGCCAACTCCCAAATTTATCTATTCAAAGAAGACCACGACTATGAATTCTGGACTCATATAATAAAATGCTTCTTTGTCTCCAAATGTGTTGAAAGACAAGTAACTAAAACTTAACATGTACAAAAAAAACCCCTTAAAAATCCTTAAAACCACTCTAGCTTACTCAGTTTTCACTTTCTCAATTAATGAGCCAGTCTTCCTCTAGTTCTTCAGATCCCAAATTGAATTTTGTCTGATTAATCTTTTTCCCTCAAATGCCATATCAGATCATGGTGTAAATCCTATTGACTCATCTTCAAAAATATATCAGAATAGTCTACATACTCTCCCCAATTCCATATATATGAAATATATGTGAGCATATGACATATATGCATATATGTCATATGTATATATATATTTCACAAATATGTGTATATATATATTTCAGTCTACATATATCTACATACTCTAAATATGTCAACACAGTGTTGACATATATTTCTATATAGTCTATATACCCTCCTCAATCCCATATATATCAAATATATGTGTGTATATGGCATGTAAGTATAAATGCATATATATTTCAAAAATATATACGCATATATATTTTTCAGTCTATATGAAAATAGACTTCTTGTTCAGACACCTGTTTCTCCCTATTCCTCCCTACTAAGTACAGATATAAACACTTGAAAAACACAAGAGACAAAGGAGAATTCTAAAAGGAGGGAATTTCCTATTGTGGCTTAGCAGTAATACAGCCGACTAATATCCATGTGGATGCTGGTTGGATCCCTAGCCTCACTCAGTGGGCCAAGGATCCAGCATTGCCATGACCTGTGGTGTAGTTTGCAGACCGGCTTAGATCTGACTTTGCTGGGGCTGTGGTGTAGGCCAGCAGCTACAGCTCCAACCTGACCCCTAGCCTGAGAACTTCCATATGCTGCGGGTGTGGCCCTAAAAAAGACAAAAAAAAAAAAATATTAAAATAAAAGGAGGTGAGAAGAACTGTCCTGGAAGCCCAGGGCTGGAGAGAATGTGGTTCTCCTCCTGACAGAGAAGGTAACTCAGACCCAGAGCTTCCTGACCCCCGACCAAGCCAAAGAAGGCAGTACAACTTGTCTTCTTCTGCCCTTGAATTGACTGTGGTCCCTCTGACAACACCAGGTGAGTTAACACCCTGATAGCTGGGGGAAATGCTCATGTTTGCCCAGTGGGCAGAAAAAATCCCTTTATCACACAGAGTTTGGAAGATGGAATCAGCTGTGACAACAGGACCAGCCAGGAAAGCCCCTTAGTGCCGTGCCCCTGACACATAGGGACCTCCCTTCAATAAAACCCCGATGGGCAGATCTCTCTATCCCTGGCAGGCAGGAGGATTCTGCCATCACACTTGTCCTCTCAGGGAAGTCTCCTTGTGTCTATGGGTCAGAGGCATAACTCCCCCACCAGGAAGCATTGGGGCTAAGACACTGACCTGTGAGCTGCCTGCATCCCTTTAACACTGAGGGACACCTATCAAACCTGGCAGGGAACCCCTTCTGAGCAGCAAGGACCACTAGGAGCTCCAGCAGCACCAGATAGCCCAACCAGACCAAAATAACAGTGCAAAGACACAGGAGATTAAATTCTCATGTGAACACCAGCCTGCAACAGTGTGCTAACCATCACAGAGTGATTCCCTGCTAAAACAAAAGATTTAAATAAGACAGAAAATCATAACATGGTAGACCAAATGTGACAAATACAACTGAAATTCACTCATCACACCAAGAAACAAGAAAATTGCAACTTGAGTGAGAGAAGACAGTGATCGCATGCCAGTCCCAAGATGAATCCAATGTCAGGATTATCCAACAAAATTCTTAAACCAGCCTTCATAACACTGCCTCCACCAGCAATTTCAAGTTCTCTTAAAACAAATGAAAAATAGAAAATCTCAGGAAAGAAAGACAAGTTAAAAAATAAAGTCAAATAAGAATTACACAAGTGGGAGTTCCCTTTGTGGCTCAGCAGGTTATGAACCCAACTAGGATCCATGAAGATGCAGGTTGGACACCAGTTCAGTGAGTTAAGGATTGGGCATTGCCATGAGCTGTGGTGTAGGTCACAGACTTGTCTCAGATCTTATGTTGCTGTGGTTGTGGCGCAGGCCAGGGCTATAGCTCGGATTTAACCGCTAGCCTGGGAACTTCCATATGCCACAGGTGTAGCCATAAAAAGACAAAAAAAAAAAAAAAATTGTAGAAGTGAACTATACAATAACACAAAGTTTAAAAAAACAAAAGCAAAAAGAAAACCTAATGTGCTCAGGCATAGATTGAAGATGACAAGAGTAGAATCAGAAAATGTGAAGATGAATCAATAGAACTTGCCTTATTTAAACAACAGAGAGAAAATAATAAATTAAAGGAAAAACATATAAAGCTGAGAAACCTACGAGAAACCTTGAATTCTGAGAAGGAAAGGAGAAAGAGTAGGGCTGAAATAATATTTAAATAAATAATGACTGAAAACTTCCCAAATTTGATAAAAAATACAATATGAGAAAAGGTAAGAAAAATTCCCAAAAAGAATAAACTCAAACTAGCTCACATTAAGCTGAATTATAAGTAAGTTGCCAGAAACTAAAGACAAAGAAAAAATCTTAATGGTAGTCTAAGAGAAATGATAAATTACCTTTACCTAACCAGTTTTAATGACAGCAGATTCCTCATTTGAAACTCTGAAGGCCAGAAGGAAATAGAACAAAATCTACTCTAACAACTCATATACACTTTTTTTTTTCCCCAAGCACACATGGGACACTTATCAAAGTAGATCCTATCCCAGGGCATAAAACAAACCTGAACAAAATTTCAGTGAATTAAAATCATGTGGAATGTGTTCTCTGACCATAATAAATTCAAACTAGAAATCAATACTAGAAGGATAAGGAGATAAGTTTTAAACATATAGAAACTAAACAATCTATTTGTAAAGATTCCAGGGGCCAAAAGTCAAGCATCTAAGAAATTGAAAATACAAAAACTGAATGAAAATAAAACTGAAAACACGCATCTCAAAGTCTATAGGATGCTGCTGAGGCAGTACTAAGGAGGAGACACAGACGGCTGTGATGGCTAATTTTGTGTGTCAGCTCATTGTTGAATGAAACAGACATTTACATCAGTGAACACTGAATAAGTAGATTTCCCTCCACTGTGTGACAGGTTTCATCCAGTAAGTTGAAGGCTCTAGTAGAGCAAAAAGACTGACTTCCCTGAGAAAGAGAAAAGTCTACAGAAAAAAAAAAGCTGTTTGACTCCACCTGTTCCTTTGGCTTTATTGGGTCTCAAGCCTACTGGTCTACACTGCAGATTTTGGAATTCACGACCTCCGTAAGAAGACATTATTTCTTCAACAGTTACCAAAATAGTAAATGCAAAAAAGGCAGTCCGGTTTTTTTAATAGGCTCAGGAACAAGTTAAGGGTGTCTGTCCTACCATTTTTATTCAACACATTATTGGAAAGTTCTGTCTATTGTAATAAGTCAAGAAAAAAAATACAGGTTGAAAATGAAGAAATAATACTATCTGCATTTTCAGATGACATGATTTTCTACTTGGAAAACCCCAAAGAAACTACTACAAAATTCCCAGCGCTGATAAAAGAGTTCAATAAGGTTATGAGACACGTGTACAGCATATACCAATCAAATGTGTTTCTATATACAAATGCTGAATCTGCAAAAAAACGAAATTACAAACACTTCCACTTAGGATGACAAATTGAAAAAAAAATGGCTGAGAGCAGAATTCATATTGGGCAGAGGTGGAACGCAGGGGCAAAGGAGAAAGAGACGGTCTGCATACCTAGCATAGGGATGAAAGCTAGAAAGGTTCAGAATGGTGGAGGTGGCGAACAGAAAAGTATTTTTGCAAAACGAAATGGAGATGGGAACGGAGTCAAGAGGCATTGACTGGAGAAGCAGGAATGCCGTGCTAATCAGCCTGAAATCCTTACGTAGAAACTCCCCAGGTACAAAAATTTCATCTTATCTAGTCATAACGACAGGAAAAAAAAAAAAAAAAAACCAACTGCAAGTGAACTTCAACCATAGTTATTGTAGCAGTGAAGAGCAAATGAGCTGAATAAAGGACAAACATAACAAAGCATATTGCAAAACGTGGTGAAATGAAGAAAACAGATTAAAATTGTTAGCTGGTGTTATAAAAGGAGCTGAAAAATCAAGGGAGCAATAGGTAACATAAAGATACATAGACTTGATTGACATGGATGTATCCAGGAATGATATGCCTTGAAAAAAAAGCAGAAGAAAAAAGAGCTGATAGAACTCAGGGAAGACTTTGGGAAAAAAGAAAAATCTTTGCAGCAAGAAAACAAAACTAAATTAGAGGTAATGTTAGAATGGAAAGCTCCTTAAGGAAAATAGAGGATAAAAAATTAAAAATAGAAAAGAAAAAAATAGAAAGGAGTTCCTATTGTGGTGCAGCAGAAGTGAATCTGACTAGTATCCATGAGGGTGTAGGTTCGATCCTTGGCCTCGCTCAGTGGGTTAAGGATCTGGCATTCCCATGAGCCGTAGTGTAGGTAGCAGATGTGGCTTGGATCTGGTGTTGCTGTGGCTCCGATTGGACCCCTAGCCTGGGAACTTCCATATGTTGTGGGTGAGGCCGTAAAAAGCAAAAAGTAAAAATAAAAATAAATAAGTAAATTAATTAAATGATAAAAATAAAAATAGAAATAAGTTATCGAGATTAATACAAGCAATTCAATCTCCATGTAGGACGAAGGCAAGAAAAGTCCAGTATCTTTGCCAGAGTCAGCAGGTAAAGTAGAAAACCAAAGGCAATGGAATTAACAACAAAGACAAAAACTAAGGGAAAATTAAAAATAATTTTATTTCTTGGAGAGAGGGGGATTCAACTTAGTTTATTGAATGAAAACTTTGTTTCCTAGACTATTTCTCCAGAACAGTTGACATCAAATGTATTTTAATAAAAACACTTGACTTTAAAAATTAGAAAGTAACATATTAGACATGTAGAAAAAAATACCAGCCACCAGTGAGGGAAAGAAATCAGATTGACTTCTTAATTACCTAGAGCAACATCTCACATCCAACATGACCTTAAGCATTGCCTTTAAGATATTCAAGGAATAAAAAAGGCAAAATATTATCCTTAGCCAAATTCATAGTCACTGTACAGGTTGCAGAAATAGTGGAAATATTTGTAAGAACTTGAAGTATTTTTCCCCATAGCAACACCAGATCTTCATGAAGAGCACAAATACAGTCGACTGCAGAACTAAGACTAACAGGTAGAGATAAGGGGAAGAAACCTGACAGAATAGCAGCATGCAGATGTTCAATTTTCTGACAATATAGATATATTAATAATAAAACTGACAAAGTAGAAGGAAATGAGACAAAATGGATAGAATAAATTCACTGATAACATCTTAAGTATTAAAACAAATTTACTTTTGGTGGATGCTGGTGAGAAAAAGAGATGTGTTAAAAAGTTTTAGGGCATGGAGAGACGGTATCTAAAGAAAAAGAGAGTGGGAATTCCCTGGTGGTTCAGCCAGTTAAGGATCCACTGCTGTGGTTTGGAGTTGATCCCTGGCCCGGGCACTTCCACATGCCACGGGCACAGCCAAAAAAAAAGAGAGAAAAAGATAAAGAAAGAACTCAATGCCTTTTCCCTTTTTTAAAAAAAATTTTATGGCCACACCTGCAGCATATGGAAGTCCCCAGGCCAGGGACTGAATTCAAGCCATGGCTGTAACTTATGCCACAGCTGTGGCCGTGCCATATCCTTTAACTCACTGTGCTGGGCCAGGAATGGAACCTGCACCTCTGCAGTGACCTGTGCCTCTGAAGTGGACTCTTAACCCACTGTGCCACAGTGGGAAATCCCTCTATACCATTTTTTTTTGTAAACTCATTGTGTAAACATAATCGAGAAAAAAAAATTCACAACTTTATAAATGCCGTAAGATCCACCCCAACAAAGAGTCAGAAGAAAAGACAGTGTATAAGAAGAGGAACCAAAGTACGATATCATCAACACAGGCAATTGTCTTAACTCAATTACGACAGTGCAAATGTACCCCTAGCCAAGGGTCCTGCTGTTGAAGAAGATCACAAATGCATCAGAGGAGGATACAGGAATGAACACTGGGATGCTGGCAAGGAGTCAGGTATCCATATTGCCTCAGGTTCATGTTATGCAGACAGAGAGATGGAGATGTGATGCGGGTCTGTGTCCACGCATTGCTTATACACATTTTCTGTGAATATTTTCTGTATTTGCTGAGAGTCCCTAGAAAGAGTGATGCCTCAGTAGTGAAAAGAATGCCTAGTACCTAGATCTTGGTATCTTCTGTCTCCAGTAAAGGTTAGCAGGGCTTCTTGCAGGCGTGGTTGATCCTGGGGCCAGATAAAAGAGAGAAACGAGCCTGTAACATCTTGCTGCGCCCCAAAGTCCAGAAGTGTATATATTTACACCTGCATGTAAAAGAGGCAGAGGAATCAGCCCTAAAGAACCGATCTGTGTCCAAGACTAGACTGATCTGAGCAACAACATAAATAATGCTGGATTGGACTATAGCCCAAGGAACTCAGTAAATATTCATGAGTCTGTTGATAGAAACAGAAGATGGAGTAAAGAAATCAAGGGGGATAAAAGGCAAATCTTCCCTATGGAAGAATTAGCAATCAAAAAATGGTGATACACCCTCCCTCCTGTGAGGGACTGCTTCATTTCTCTCTCCTTGAACATAGAACTTAGTAGTGAATCATTTCCAAAGCATAGAATAAGAGAAAAACAGTAACGCCCCAGTGTAGAAACCCGGGGTGAGGGAACACATCTTTAAACCAAGCACTTTTTCCGACTACCACTTGGACCCGGCCATCCACACTCCTCCAAAATGCAACTGGTGGGAAAGCAAAACGGAAGAAACTGAGTTCAGAGCAAAGCCACCCCCGTTATCACCCGGACTATTACATGTGAGAGAAATCATGCCTTTTGTCTTTACACTGCTGATTTTCAGCATCTCTTGGTTATTGCTCCTTAGTTTTTTTTTTTTTGTCTTTTTAGGGATGCACTGAAGCATGTGGAGGTTCCCAGGTTAGGGGTCCAATCGGAGCTGTAGCTGCCAGCCTACACCACAGCCACAGCAATGCAGGATCCAAGCTGCGTCTGCGACCTACACTGCAGGTCATGGTAATGCCTTAACCCACTGAGCAAGTCCAGGGATCGAACCTGTGTCCTCATGGATGCTAGTCAGATTTGTTTCTGCTGAGCCAAAATGGGATCTCCATGCTCCTTAGTTTTTAGCCTTAGCCACAAAATCTGATTAGGGATCCACTTGCCCTTCTCATCCTTCCACTTTGAGTTTCTTGAGTTCCCTATGCCCAGCTCTGAAAACACGCATTGTGCTGCTATGAGCCAGTTAGGACACTTGATAACCACTCACAGGTTTCTTTGCCCAGGAATAGCTGCATTTTAAAAGAAGAGCAAATGAAGCAGATGCTCTTGGAGGAATTAATCTGTCTCTCAATGGTAAGTTTCTTTTTAAAAAAATTATATTAGAGTATACTTGATTATACATTTACAATCAAGTATACTCTAATATACAATCAAGTGCCAATCACTGCTGTACAGCCAAGTGACGCAGGCATACATATATATACAATCCCTCTATACATGCATATATACACATTTCCCTTTATACATTATCATCCATCGTGGTCTTTCCAAGAGATGGGATATAGCTCCCTGTGCTGTACAGCAGGACCTCATTGCTTATCCACTCTAGGTGTAACATTTTGCATCTATTAACCCCAAACTACATGTCCATCCCTCTCCCTCCACTCTCCCCCTTGGCAACCACAGGTATGTAAATTTCAAAGATCATTATTGGAGGGTGAGAGGAGAGAGCTGGAGGTTGCTAGAAAATGTGTGTGTTGAGCACATGCACGAACAAATGAAACCAGGTGAGGATCCTGTGTGAAGTCCCTACCATTGCTATGCATACTTCTACTTTCCCGGGGCAAATAGCACAAGAAGGTACATTCCTTGTAGGGAACAGCAACGAAAAGGATTCTTTCAAGATTTTTTTTCACTTGAAACCTTTGAATATTTAATCTTAAGAGCATATATGCATAAACCATGCATGTATTTGCCATTTGAAAATAACTGGATGATTTCTGCACATCTTTAGCCAAAAGCATTCCATGAAAATAAGTCAAACAAGTACATCAAGAACAACAGACTCAAAAAATCCATCATTAATCATCTGCGCGAAGCGATCTGGCTATATAGTCTTGGGAGGTTCTAAAATTTCATGTAATGCTTCAGCATCTGAAAGAGTGAGCTCTAGCATTATTTTAAGCATCAGCAATTTCTGTGTGAACAAAGAGGTGGAGTCATAGAATCAGAGATTTGAGAATAAGAAGAGAGGTGTGGGTGTTAGGGAGGATAGTCTTGATCACTCTGAGCCGTGTAGAGCAGAATGCCAAGATCCTGACCCTTTTCACCTGGCTGGCTGGGGACAGTGCCAGCTCCACCACCAGAGTCTATCATCAAGAAGGTGGTTCCAGTTCCCACACTCCCTTTGCTTAGTCCTTTTGTAGAAGAAATAGGCATGATAGGATTTCAACACTGCTTGCCTCAGTCTAGGTCAATTGATGTCCTCTTGTCTTTAGGGTCTTGTTTTATGTCTCCCCCGACCACGGAAGGCAAATATTGTTCTCCCTGTTTATTCTTATTAAAGTGTTCTCTGATAATTTCTTGTTTAATTGGTCCCATACCAAGAGAGTGGGGATTTTGACTCTTAGCGTTTTTCTACTTCCAATGTTAAGAACAGATGCTCTGTGATATTTGACTGAATAGATGCTGGAAGATGTTTTAGTAACTTCAGTAGTGTTATCCCTTGCTTGTATTTCTGTGTGTAGTCCAATGTGAAAGACCAGGGCTTGGCAGCCTTTTCTGCAAAGGAGAAGATTGTAAAATATTTCAGGCTTTGGGGTCATTTAGCCTCCATTGCAATCACACAAGTCTGCTGTCTTAGCACAAAAGCAGTCACAGAAAATATGTAAAGATATGAATATTGCTATGCTCTAATAAAACTTTATGTGCAAAAATAGGTGGGGGGCTAGACTTGGCCCAAGATTTGGAGTTTTCCAATCCCAGTGACCAATGACTAGATGCAAGGTTATTTTGTCCGTATATCCAATGTAAATTAATCACTCTTCTAAATATTTTGCAAGTATATTCAATATTATCCCTACCTTGAAAGCTGGATGGTAGCACTCATTGCGCATGCATTTTATCCCAAGTTAATAAAATTGCTTCTCTATGAAGTCTGATCATTCACGTATTATGTCTTTCCGTAACGTAGGTAGCCTGGTTAAGGAGATTAAACCTAGCCAAGAGACTTGGGGGTCATGGCTTTTATTACCAAGTCATTTTCTATTGATTATATTATCTTGGGCAAATCACAGAATATTTCTGCAGTACAATCTTTAAAAATGGATGCAACACAATCCTCATTGCTCCTGACCATGTGTTCACATGTTAGGTGTCTTTGCATTGCCCAAGACCTTAAGATCAATCTTGAAAACATAAGAAAGCGGTGGGTAGAACATTATAGACTTAAAGGTACCCTAAGTAGAAGGTGTGGAAGATGTTAGAAGAGAGAGTTTCTTGATCAATATCAGGTTGAGTCAGCCTTGATCAATAGGGTGTCAGTGTGTGGGTAAGACACCAACTCCATCATCTTCACACTTTTGAGAATACAAAAACAGCAGAAGATTGCTTAAGAATAAACAGGGAGTTGATAAAAATTAGAAAGACAATACAATCAGCTCCGTTATCCTAGAAAGCGTTGGTTAATGTGCTGGGAGATTTTAAGTCCAACTGGCCAAAACGTTCAGATGATTATCAAAGGTAAAATTCTGGATCAAACAGAGACAGCCCCAAATCTTTGAGATTCAAAGGCAAGATGCGCATTTTCTTGTGCTTTGCTACCCACTGCCTCTCCCAGAAATGTCAACACTCTACTGACCTCTCCACATCACTGAGTCCCCAGACGTAACCTTGACCCTTTCCATTCTTCACTTCCTCCCTGCCCTTATAAAAGTCTCTAATTTCCAACTTCCAGCCATACAAGTCACCCTGTGGTTTTTCTCTTGGCTTTTAATTCTCCTGGTGTGGAGCCTGCAGACACCATAGGCTGCTACTTATTTTGTGTCTTTACCCATAACATCTTGGCTCCAAATTTAGGTCCCTAAGGTATCTAGATTGTTCTGCTAACCAAGTTAAATCCCAGAGCTTGGAGCAGACACAGGAAAGGTTTCCTACAGCTCATCCTGGTGCTTTAATTGAAATTAAAGTAAATTATTCACACAGTGCACATTAATGTTGGCGCAGCTCCTTCTGCCTTCTTCCCAAATGACATTATGAGTTATGCCAAACTAAACTCATTTCCATTTTTGATATGGTTAACGAGTGGTAGATGAGGGGAACGCCATAGACAGAGTCTAACTTGATTTCAGTCAGGCTTTTGGAAAAAAAAAACAATGACCCTCAGGCTTTTCTTTTGGACATGCCAGATAGATAAAAAATATTAACCATATCATACAAGGGTATTTAAATAAACATCATGGACCCGACTAATTGATTGCTAAGATTCAGAGAGAAAAATTCCACTTCTAGGAGGTTTCCTCAATATTTCCCTTCCGACCAGCTTTGTAGATCAAATGCTATGCCACCATGAAAAACATGTTTTTGAAGATTAATGCCATAAGACATAAGGCAGTTTCTATCTTTCGTCTTTTTTTTTTTTTTTTTTTTTTTTTTTGTCTGCACCCACAGCATGTGGAAGTTCCCAGGCCTGGGATGGAACCTGCACCCCATTGGCAACTCCAGACACTGTAGTGACAATGCTGGATCATTAACCTGCTGAGCCACCAGTTTTCTTTTTAAAGAGGATGAAACTTTCTGTATATACAGTGTGTGTGTGTGTGTGTGTGTGTGTGTAGGCTAAGGGGGAAAGACTGGCTGGGAACCTATTACTATTTCAAATGTTATTTCCAAGTGATGATGAGATTTGGGTTAATTTCTTCCCATTTGATTTTCCAATTTTTTCTCAACTTTGGGCCGCAAATAGTATTACCTTCCCAATAATAATTAAAAATGATAGGAATTACAGATAGATTAAAAACCTGGTCAATGCCAACTGGTAAAATTGAGCAAGGATGGACGTAAGTTCCACCCCCAAGTCAGTCTCCTGTGCATGGGCTAGAAGGCAGGTGTCCTCCATGCTGGAAGAGGCCTGCTGTTTCAGCCAGCCCTCAGCGTAAAAGGAACCTGCAGCACACAAGAGCTCAAAGGGCTAGGAGATACCTGGTCCTGCCCTCAGAAATATTTAAAGAATCTGCATCTTGTTTCTCTCACAGAATACCAATTTATAACCCCTAACAGAATCCTCATGTCCCATCATCTTTGCATCTAGGATTCTTTCATCTCACCAGCTGCTCCAGAGTTCCTCCCTGACAGAAACCACTAAACTGTCCTGGTCTTACAGCCCACATGGACATGATCCCCCATGGCGCCCCCTTGAACCCATTCTCAGCCCTCACTTTCCATTCCAATCCAATCAGAATCTAACCAGAGGTTGGTGTTGCATTCCAGAAGGTTGGCTCCAAATACGTTCGTGAATGCACATAATATTTTATTCTCCCAAGATCCCATGGTGGGAGTGGGTTTTTCAATACCTAGAATTTTGTGAAATCAGAACTAAAGGCCTAATTTTGAGATGTTCGCTGTACATTTAATAAACTACTCCATCTCCATTTAAGGGTAAAATTAGTAACTCTTTTCAAAGCACAGCCTTTTCATACCGGGTGCAAAAATTTTTTATGTGTCCTATTTCTTTCTTTACATCACTGTTCACTGATTAAATTTTACTGTTTTTTTCCCCCAAAGAGAATCACGTAAAGTATAGTAACATTTTAAAAATAACATATAGGTTAACAGCTGAAAAATAAACAGTCCTTTTTATAAAAAAGAATAGCCCCCAAATCAAATTTATCCTGTTTATAAATCTGTGAGTTAGTTTCTGTTTTATAAATTAGTACAGATTTCAAAACCAATCTTATGGTTACGATAGGTGAAAGCATTGGGAGGAGAGAAGAATTAGGTGGGTGGGAATAACACATATACACTCCGTTAAAATAGATGATTGTTCACTCAGTAGTTTGTAATAATCTATATGGGGAAAAAATGGATATACGTATATGGATGACTAATTCACTTGCTGCACACCCTGAAACTAATGCAACACTGTTAAGTCAAATCTACTGCAATAAGATTAAATTTTAAAAGAGAAAAAAATTTGTTTAATAAGATGTTTAGATTATATATAAATAAAAGGAAAAACCTATTATTTTATTTGACCTTAGGGTGAAACATTTATATGACTGAGAGGTAAAATATAGGATTTTTCAGAAGAAATTCCTACAGTCTGCTTCTCCTCCAGATTCCATTTCTTAATTCCAACATGTCTTTACTGCCCTTAAGTGAAAGGATCAGGAGACATTAGGCAAAAGTGGAAGCGATTTTCTTATGTCCCTTTTGGGTCAGATGGAGATGGTTCGTTGGAGTTCAGCTCTAAGTAGGATTTCACTGGGGAGGTACGATGCCTCATTTAAATTCCCTGTAGGTGAACTCAAGTGCCAGGAGGCCATCAGGACAGAGGTCGATATTAGATCTTTGATTCTGCTTAAAAGAAAATAAAAAAAAAGGGATGACAAGATCATTTTGAACAACCTTTCTTTTATATACAGAGCTCACGAAAGAAATATTTCTGATGATATTTTAACAAAAAGCATAATGCTTAAGACAGAGAATCGAAGAGGAAATTCCATCATTTAATGACCTTGAACCAGTATGCAGTTAGGACTTCTTTGTAACTCAGCTAAATGATATTTTCTTTGACGTAAATGGGGCAAAAGAGACTATCTTGCCCTAGACAGAATAATTATTTGCCCTGGAAGTTTGAGATTTGTCCTACCAATTACAAGTATCATTGAGAAACTGGTGCTTTTAGCCAGCGATCAGCTTATGTATCTCATACATGTGGAAGCCGACATGATAACCAGTGTTCTAGTTCTGGACTAAACATGGTAGCATGAATCAGCCTTCTGACCGGATATGAACTGGAAATGCTGGAGCCAAAGGACTGACTCTGAGACATCTCACTAATGAGAAAATTACAAATGGTAGCAGCAGAGCTCTCAGCTGAAGTCATCCCAGGATGGTTAGTTCCCATTCTCATGATGCCAGGACCAGTTCACATTTGATCACATGACTCCTTTCTGCAGCAACAAAGACTGTTTTCCTTCTTTCTCCCTTAGATTCTAACCCAGCTAACCTGATGGTCTTGAGAACCCAAAGGAAAACAAAAAATGTGATCTGGTAAATTATTTGTACCTGTTTAAGAGGCTGTCTTAGTCGGAGGTGTATTGTAATATTTATCACAATGTATAAATATTTATTAAGTGAGCAGTATATCTTTTCCTCAAAAAGGAGAAAAATCAAAACATCAACAGCAAACAAACACAACTCTGAACTCTTTTTTGAACACTACCAAACGAAACATTCCTGTCAGAGTACAGCTTTCAGCAGCAGATCACGGATTTCCATCCTTCAGAAAAGTTGCCTCTCTGCTTCTTTCAGGCTGACTCTCATCCTTGTTTCCGGTCCCACGTGTATGCAGCCCAACATGTTCCCAGAAAACTCAAGGGACCCTGCCAGAGACCTCTTAAGAGGAAGTTATTACAGTACAACATTTAAAAATCACAAGCTTTACAGAAAGTCAGGTCTATGTATCCTTCGTTGTAATAACAGAAATGCCCAATGATTACTGAAGTTAAATTATTTAGAGGAATAAGTACAACAATCTCCTCTACCAATTAAGTGCTTATAATATGTTGCATTCTGTTGGTTAAGCACTTCAACATGGTGTACCTTAAAACACCTAGTTCAAGGTACTCTAGAACTTTTATTACACTTTTACACAAAATCTCTATGAAAGAATGTTAATATCCTTGGTTGGAAAATAAGGTAAGTATTAAAACATACAAATGATTGTTCTGTCTTGTCATTTTCTTTTCAATGTCATTTCTCAAGATTTATCCTTCTTTCATGGTTCTGGAATGTCCCAACACCAGGTCAAGGTAAAATATTTTTTAAAGTTTCTGTATTTGTGAACTCTTTCTATGCAATTTTTGTTATAGCTATCATGTTCTTTAACTCCATCAGACACACACACACATACGCACACACACGGTCATGCACACATTATCCTTCAACACTATGTAAGTCTTAAGGATAGTATATACTACATTTAAAAGAGTTTTGTTGCTTTCGAACTATGCTAGCTAAAAATTTGGGAGTGGAATCCACATGGTGGGTCTGCAGAATTAAACCACACAATGCCATTCTAACCAGGGCTAGACCTGAACCTCCGTGAAAGCTTGACCTATGTCTATTTGTTCCACTGTGATGCCTCTGCTGCCAGGCACAGCACCTGACATGCATTGCAGAATAAATAAATTGATGACTAAACAAATGAATGCATTAAAACTTGCTCCTAGTAGATGATAACTTTGCTACTAAATATTAGTAAAAATCTTTCTGGTAATTATCTGTGGAAAAAGAAGATTCTAAAATATGTATGTGCCTTGAAATTTCAAAGCAATTTATTAGTTCCCAATACTGAAGCGCAGTCTTAATTCGTTAGACAACAATAGGAAAATATAACATGCAAGAGGTAATGATAATTTACATGCGAGAAATAAAACATTGTTAAAATCTCGGTGAATCTCCTTCCAAATTTAGTTCTACGAGCCTGTGAAGTTTCAGAAGAGTTAAAACACACACACTGTTTTTTGTTACTTGCTTTGGCACCTTCCCAGGACTGTACGTTTATCATGGACATCGTCTTTAATAGAGGCATACCACTGAATTTATGTGAACATCTTTATGTTCAAGTCAACTTTAAATTAGTCTGTTTTTTATTATTTCCAACCATTTTTCATCCTTTGGCAAACCTTTGAAGAAGCATTTTCCTCCATCTTTAATCAAGATTTAGGGCTGATGAGCAAAAGCGAGTTCTAGACCCTTTGTGAAAACGCCTTGCCTGGTGGAATAATGCTTTGCTCGCATCTGTTGCTCTGATTCAAAAATCTAATGTAATGCCTTGAGCATGAAAGGAACTACAGATGAGGCTGTGATCTTCATTTTTCCTAAAATCTCTGTTAAGGAGAAAAATGTCATTTGTTTTAGTTTATTAAGATGTAAAATGGCTATAAAATGTGATGTATAAATACACGTCGTTGACTAGTGTCTTAATTGTCTTCCCTTAAAACATTTACTCAATGGTTCCACATTCAAATACATTCTTCAGTAATAGTCAGTCTCCTTGGGAATACATGAAACAGCATAATATAAAATAAGATACATTTTATATGTGCATAACTATCTTTGTGAAGAGAATCCTCCTTGTAAGTTGTGATATCATTAGCTGCGATAATTATAACAAAAATAACATGATGGATATGTTAGGCTTCGTGTAAAAGCTGTAATTATAACCAAAGGGGGGGGAATCTTTAAGTTAAAACTCAGTAAACCAATTTGATTTTGCATATGGATTAATTCTCTTGCTCTTTTTTTCCGGTGACTTTTTTTTTCTTTTCACAACAGAAAGTACGATTTTAATCACTAGACTTATCTTACGAATAAATATTTTGCCAAAAAATAAATAAATAAAGTGACATTCACACTCTACTTGATTACAAAGCTTATTTAACTCAAAATAGTATTGCAAATAGTCACTCACCCTTTGGTCCTGGAAAAGTGATGATTTATGCCAAGGACAAGGCAGAAAATACACTTAATTTATTCATTGCACAACCTATGCACCACCTCAGGGTGGGGTGGGGGGAAGGCTGGAAAAACATTGTGAGCTAATAAATTATTTCTCCTTGTTTGGAAGCCTGTCACTATGGTATACTGCTAGCAAAGCTTACAAATGATTCTTATTCTGGAGATGTTGATAAAAAAAAACGGTGTGTGTGGGGGAGTGGCTGTATGATTAAGTTCTGCTTGTTTTTCTTTATAAAATTTTAATAGGAAACTGGATCATTAATTAGATTTTCATTAGAAAATTGTGGACAAAGAATGACCATGAGAAAAATAATCTGAAATTTCCCTGATTTTTTTTCTTTTCTTCACATGTGAAAATATGTTTTCCTTATTTCTGTACTCTCTTCATATTATTCTCTGCAAATGTCAGCATTTGAATAAACTTTTCAGATCCTACTCCTAGACAGACGTCTACACAGTTGACATAATCCAGATGATTCATGCAAAAATACGCAAATAAAAAACCCTTCTTATTGCATTTGTGACACCCTTAGTTCTTTTTTCTTGACCTGAATTACCCCCCTATTAGCTTGCTGTAGAGAACCAATTCAAAAATAAATATTGACCCAACACTTTATTTTGTGTTGTGTAGACTTGGCAATGTACAGCCAATAAAAGCTACATTAGAGCATCTGAACACTCAATTTAACCCTGAAAATTTGCATTTATAATTGATGGTTATGTTTAGCTGATTAACAGTATAGAGAAACACTCTGAAGATTACCAGTGAATTCCACTTATTTTGTAAAATAAAACCTAAGTAAGACACTGGTTGAATTTCAATCTACCCCATGATGAGGAACTGGATTATAAGGCACTCCATGTGTAGCCTCCAATATTCATTCTTTTAAAATAGGATAAACACGGTGAGACAGAACATTAAAGAAATAAACACAGCAAACATAATGAAATCATGAAAAGATCAGTCATTTTAAAAGAGCTTGAGGAGTTCCCTGGTGGCTCAGTGGGTTAAAGACCCTGAGTTGTCACTGCTGCGACTTGAGTTGCTCCTGCGGCAAGTGTTCAGTCCCTGGCCCGGGAACTTCCATATGCCATGGGTGTGGCCCCAAAATAAATAAATAAATAAATAAATAAATAAGTAAATAAATAAATAAATAAAAAGTAAAAAAATAAAATAGCTCAAGTGCTGGTACTGAAATATCTTGAAACTGTCAAAGACAAATAACTTAACATGACGTATAAAGACCTTACATAAAATGGACCCAAGAATGTTGACAATGATGAATGTGTTTCAAAGTATTAAACTTAAAACAATTTTACATTAAACAATTAAAGATTAAGAAAAATAAAGGGCCCTCTGAAGAAATATTTTTCTTCAATTTCTGCATAATCCATTTTTTTTGGAAAAACTCTCCCTTATGAAAGACAGACTGAAATAAGACTTTGTAAAACCTGGTAATCAATAATTTCACAGTTACTGATTGAATTTGATTCTAATTTTAAACAGGAAAAAATATTCAAATCAGTTTCTTCTCCATTACCGAAAGCTTCACAATTTACCATTGAAGTAGAAAGGAAACAAACAAAAAGCTCTACTGAAACATTCCCTTTAATTGAAAAAAATATATGGCATTTGATCAGACTCACTGACTGGAAATTTTGCTGTTCAAACTTTCTGAATGATCATAGATTGTGGAGGACCGTATAAGAGAAAATCTGGAGTTTCTGTCATGGCTTAGCGGTCAACAAACCTGACTAGTATCCGTGAGGATGTGGGTTTGATCCCTGGCCTCACTCAGTGGGTTAAGGATCAGTGTTGCCATGAGTCCCAGTGTAGGTTTCAGACACGGCTTGGATCTCATATTGCCGTGGCTGTGGTGTAGGATGGCACCTGCAGCTTCTATTCGACCCCTAGCCTGGGAACTTCCATATGCCTCAGATGTGGCCCTAAAAGAAAAGAAAAGAAAAAAAAGAAGAAGAAGAGGAAGAGAAAATCTATACAGGAAGCAGGACCACACTGGAAAATGGGTACCAACTGCAATTACATCATGGAGGGTTTATCTAAGTCAGCACAAGCCACGCCTGGATTTTCATTTATTCAACCTGTGTACTGAGTCATAAGAGACTCTAATCCTGTGCAGAATGCTGTGGGTGACACAAAAGTGACTGCTCACTTTTTACTTCCTTTACAGCTCTCCTCTGTTCCTGAAAAAAATTTAGATGGCACAAACATATGAAAACCAGTTTTTGTAACGGTGCTTACAATACGTTTTTCATATCTTGTCCTCAACCTAGTTCACGTGGGATCCAGACTCTTTTTAAAACATGAAGGGAAGGATCTGGGGGTTGTGATCTCTGAAAACAGCAGCAGCCACCAGAGGGTCTGACTGGTTGGAAGTTGTAGGCAGTAGCGGTGACAGATGCTTTTGCCTGCCACCAGGTGCTCGCAGATCAGCTACTGTGATGCTCCCTGTTGCACACTCCACTGGACTTTCAGTCATTGCCATGACGCTTAACTCATATCAGCCTGGCCCCAGCCAAGCATGCTTCTTTCTGAACTGGGGGAAGATTTTCAAAGCATCAGCTTCCTGATGCTCCTCACAACATCTTCAACACCCAGCAACCAAAAACTCCTGTTGACCCAAACGACCTGATTTAAAGGAAATAATGATAGAGTCAGTTACATGCTTATGCCTACCAAAAAGATGTCAATTTTTGAAAGTTTTCGACTGGTGCTTTTGTTACTTTTTTCTCTGAAGAAAAGAAAACAGAATTGGCATGAGAGCGAAAGAGAGAGGTAGAGACAGAAACAAAGAGAGAGAGATTAAACATTTGAATTTGCGTACACTCTAGAACCTGTCTTTCTAAATATATAAACACTTATTTTACAAAAAGTATGTCCATGGTTCATGTTAAACAAATGTAAGTTTTCGCTTTAATATTCGAACATCAGGGAAGTGGAGCAAGGACGTAACACGTAATGAATGATTAGGTAGACTTTCCCAGTTAATAAACGCTGTGGGGAGTAGGTCGAAAGGCCTCAGGATGCCTTGAATAGATTTGCTTATTTAACAGTCTGAGCTAAGGGAACCTCAGATATTTCTCCACACTGAACCTGACTGACCCCTGGGTGAGGTTATGAGATTTCAGGAACATTCTAAAGGGTCTTTGGATATCTGCACAGAGCATATATAAGAATCACTTTCTAAAATGATTCCCCTGACTCCTAGAAGAAAATACACATACATGTCCTATAACCTTTTGGACAAATCCACAGGTTTTCCCTGCTCATGTTTGTCCCACTCTAAACTTTCTTCTGGAATCTTTTATATATAGTGTGTCACTTTCCTTAGTGTATCTCACTCCTGTATTCATGTAATTGCACCCGTGTGCCTCACTGCTAAGAACAACTCCACTAATTACACCATGAGGCGTCTCTTCTTTCCTTCTGTCTTTTTCTATTTTTTTTTTTCCAGTGGCCACTAATGATGCACTTCTTTTGTGTAAAATTAAAGCTAAATCAGAATAAAAGGCGGAGAATGATGGAAATGGATTCTGTGATATTATACATTCCCAGCCCCTGCCCAAGACTCCTACCCGTCTTTCTCCCCCTTTCCCCAGGCTTAGCGTATTTGTTAGTTTCTTGACTTAAGGTTGGGTGCCTACAGGGCTGGATGTGATGAGTGCTCCATCATCCTGCATCGCTCCGAGCTGCGATGCTGGCACTTACAGAAATGCGAACCATAATGCCAATTATAATTGTAGGTCGTGCATTCAGAATATGTTCATTAAATAACAGTTATGGGAGAGCAAGCTTTATGTCTTCCTGAAAACACAGATGAATGTGTGTGCGTGCGCGCCTGTGTGCATGCGCACACGCCAGTGTGCATGCCTGTGAATCGGCACCCAAAGACACCCTAACACATACAAAACTGATTTAGGGCACATGCATAAGCCTTTTCTCTTTTATTTCTGTATGCCCTTTTATTGTTAAACTGAACGCAAAATCTCTAATCATGCTCTATGTATTATCAGCGTGCCCTGTACCTCGGGAACGTATCGAGCTTTGTGCAGGTTTGGGGCATCAGCTCTGTGTGGAGCCAGCCTCATAAAAATGTGTAAAAATAATTTCCCCTTGACGTGTTTTTTTAGTTAACCGGATTTAATTGAAGCCAAAATAACCATGCTCTCACAGAAATCACTAGTCGTTAGCAAACAATAGTAAATGATAAAATTTTCAAGACACTTAATTTTTATTTATTTTTTCTTGTGGAATTCTTAATTTCTGCCATGTAATGCTCAAACACAGGACTTCGCATGGCTCTTTGAAACTAGCTGATGGATACTAAAAACAAAATCAGGATCAGTTCATTATGTGCCGGGCATATGATTTGATGGAATTCAACAGGCTAACTTACAAAAGGCATTCATTAGGTCTTGTGTATGGTTTTGGAAAAGAAAACATGCAGGTGCCAGTGCCTACTTTCTTTACAGAACTGGTATTTTAAAAATCATCTGAGATAGATATTTTTGTGGCTTCTTCTTGAACATACAACAGTGGAAAGAAAATTGGGGTTTCATTCTTTTTTTTTTTTTTTTGCTGTTTTTCTGTTCTTAAATAGTAGGAATAGTAGCCCTGCCCTGCTTCCACGTGGACATAACCCTTCACATTCAATTTTCACTTTCTGAACAAAGGCTGCTGCACATGGCGGTTCAGTTGCTCCAAAGCAAAGCCATCTGATGCTACACGATTCTGTACTCAACAGACCTTAGTTCGGCCTGAAAAGAAAATTAATTCCATGCAAGAACTCAGAAAGAGAAACAAAGAAACTAGGCTTTCTCTTGAGTTCTCAAATGAAAGAATGTGGAACATGGGGATGATTATGCAGTTTTAGGATGAAAAATCTGTTTTTTTTTTAACTTTAACGACAACTTAGTATGTAAAAAAAAAAAAAACATGATTCTGAGCATCCTACATGGATTATTTCACTTAATTCTCACTGCACTCCTACCATGTAGGTGTTAATTGTCCTAATGTTAAAAAGGATGAAGACTTTAAGGCTCAAAAATGGTATATATTTTCCCTGATATTCTACAGTGACTGAGGTGTAGAACAAGCATTCAGATTCAGGCAAGTGGATTTTTTTTTCTACACTTAATCTCTTCTATTTCACAATATTTAATTATCAATTTAGCCAACAAGAAGAGTCTGACATTTTTGAATTTTGCAGACACCTTAAGATTTTAAAATCCTAAACGAATATTGAATATCTGGGGGCATGATATGAGATCACTTTATCTTTTGCCATAAAAAGCTGATTAGTAAACTGTGCTAAGGTAAGGTATGACATCTCAAATACTTTACTTTAGTTGTTTTTAATACCTTGAGAGAGACAAATTCGACCTGTCTGACCTTAGGAAATATTGGGAAGAGCAGTGGATCAGCTCATTAACAGATGAGTTTTCTATCTATCTATATCTCTAAATATCTATATCTATATCTAAATTCAAGACTCATACATAAAAGATAAAATTTATAAAAGTAAATCTCAGTTTCTCTTATAATAACCTCTACTTTATGTTTTTTGTTTCTTTTCTTCCTTTAATAGCTCATGGCCAAGCAGCATTCTCCTTGCTTGACTGGATGACTATTGCAAGTACACTGAGAAGAATAAAATGAGTACCACCGTGGGATGATAATATCCGGGGAAAATCACTGCTGGACTGCAGGTGGTAGCTCCTCTTCAGAAGGGAAGTCTTCCTTTTCCCACTGTATTGCTGTATAGAAAGAATTTGAACTATGGAAATGAAGCTAATTCCTTTCTTGTTTGATCATGTAGGAAACAGAAAAAGCTGAACTGTATATCCTAAGTAGTTTGAACAATGATTAACTTTGCCAGAAGACGGCTTGCTTCTCAGAATTTAAAAGAGCTCCATTCACATTTACCGTCAGTCTCATCTTCAATTATTTCTATAGCCTTGACCGGCTCTCTGTATTGATAAGTCTATCAGACTATCTCTGAATGTATGAAACTTACACCAGCATACGTTGACTGGTACAAAATGAGCAAATGGATATAATCTCACAAAACCAGGACACAGCATAGCATGAAACCAGGCCTATGAGTGAGAAAATGGCGATCTAAGAGTCATGGCTGTGCTGCTGGGGCTTTCAAGGAGCCAGTCCTCCTTGGTGAAGCCTTATTTTCGTCTCCTTGGCCTCAGTCTCAGACCTGAAAACAATTCATGTCCCACACATTAGTGTCGAAGCTGAAGTTTGTTTTCATTTCAAGGGAATCAATATACAGAAGGACAAGTGAGTCCTACAGACAGAACATGAGCCTTTATATGACAGAGGTCAATATCAGTAACAACCGACTGTGTCTCAGGACCTGGAAGCCAGGATCAGATGGAGCAAGAGAGAGGTGAAAACTTTGCATCTTCAGAGGCACACCTGGGTAAACTTTTGAAATATTAGGTTTGTCGTGGCCACTCTCCCACTCTGTGCCTAAAGGGATTGTTGTATTTATATCTTCCCAAACAGGCCTCTCCTTCAGGGCAACCATCTTATAAGAGTCAACTGCTTATCAAAATGTGCAAAGAAATAATTTACATAAAATTTTTTCAGTGGTCAGAGAAAAAGCTGTCAAAAAAATCAACATCTAGGTATGATATATTAAAAAAAAACCTGAGCAATGAAAAATAGAAGGGAATCTCCTTAAGGTGCTTAAGAACATCCATCAAAAGCCTACAGCTCACATCATACTTAATGGTGAAGAGAGTATCTCTCACGGTTCTCTAGAGAAACAAAGTCAACAGGACAGAGATTAGATAGATAGATATCAGATAGACAATAAATGAAAGATATTAAGTCAATGATAGATAAATAGATCAATGATAGGTAGATAGACAGAAGATAGATAAAAGATAGATATTAGATGGTAGATACATAGATACATAATAGATAGATGATAGATAGAAAGGTTTATTAAAATTAAAAGGAATTGGCTCATGCTCTTATGAGTCTGGCAAGTCCCAGGTCTACAGGGTGAGCTGGAAACTTGGAGATGCGGGATTGCCAATGTTTTAGTTCTAACCCAAGTCCAAAATTCTGAAACCCAGAAGTGTGGATGATGTAGTTTGTGTCCAAAGGCTGGCAGACTTGAGATCAGGAAGAGTTGATGCTTTAGTTTGAGCACAAACACTGAGGAGGGCCAATATACCAGTTTGAAGGCCCTCAGGTGGGAGGGATTCTCTCTCACCTGGGGGAGGGTCACCATTTTTGTTCTATTCACTCCTTCACCTGATTGGATGAGGCCCATCCATTTTAGGGAGGGAAATCTACGTTATTCAATCTACCAATTTAAATATTAATCTCACTCCAAAACACCCTCATAGAAACACCTAGTGTGTTCAACTAAATATTTAGGCACCTTGTGGCCCATTCATATTGATACACACAGTTGACAATTAAAGGTAGAAACTAGACACTTTCTTCAAAACATCAGGACCAAGGCAAGGATGTCATCTCTCACCACTCCTATTTAACAGAGTACTAGAGGTCCTAGCTAATTTAATAAACAGGAAAGGAAGTAAAACATAGAGATTGGAAGGGAAGAAATAATATTGTCTTTATTCACAGATGGAATGATCATCTACATAGAAAATCCCAGGGAGTTCTCCAGGGGCTCAGCGGGTTAAGGATCTGACTTTGTAACTGCTGTGGCACAGGTTTGATCCCTGGCCCAAGAAATTCTGCATTCTGAGGGAGTGGCAAAAAAAAAAAAAAAAATCCCAAAGAACTTATTAAAAAAAAAAAAAAAAACCTGAGGCCCACAGCTGATAAGCCAGTACAGTGAGGTTATAGAATACTTAGTTAATATACAAAAGTCTATTGTTTCTCTATATGCCAGCAATGAAGAGTTGAAATGTGACTTTTATAAAAATACCTTTTCATGATAGTGCACACACACACACACACACACACACACAGACACATTACATAGGTATAAATCTATCAAAATATGTACAACATCTATAGGCAAACAACTTCAAAATTCTGATAAGGAAGATCAAAGAAGATCTAAATGAATGGAGAGATATGAAATGTTCATGAACTGAAAAAGTCAATACCGTTCAAATGTCAAATCTTTTCAGCTTGATCTATAGATTCAACAATGCCTCAGTCAAAATCCCAGAAAGCTGTTTTGGAGATATCAACCAACTGATTATAAGATTTGTATAGAAAGTCCAAAGACTTAGAACTAAACTAACATAATCCTGAAGAAGAGCAAAGTTAAGTGAGTCACAGGACCCAATTTCAGGATTTACCAAAAAGCTACAGTAATCAAGACTGTATGGTATGTGCAAAAGAAGGTAGTTGGATCAATGTGAAAGAATAAAAAGCCCAAAAATAGACCCACAGAAATGTAATCAGCCAAACTTTGGTGCTGAAACAATTGGCTGTTGATATATATATATATTTTAATGAACCTAGACACAGACCTTAAGCACTTTAACAAAAATCCCTTTGTAATAGAACATACACCTATACATAAAATGAAAAATTACAAAACTTCTAGAGGAAAACACAGGGGAACAAAATTCATGTGACCTTGCTTCAGTGACAACAGTTTAGGTATGACACAAAAACCAAATACATAAAATAAAAAAAAAACTTGGAGTTTATTAAAATTAAAAATGTTTACATTCGGTGAAAGACACTTAAAAGAGTCAAAGACAAGCTGTGGATTCTAAGACAATACTTGCCGAGCACATATCTGAGAGAGGACATGTACACAAAATGTATAAGGAATCGGAAAACTCAACCTTAAGGACCAACAACTCCATTTTTAAAAATGAGCAAAAGATCTGAACAGACACTTCCTTAGGATATAAGATAGCAGATACCTATATTAAGGATGCTTAAAGTCAAGGGTCACTGCAGAATTACAAAATAAAAGAACAGACCACTGCACACCCAGTAGAACAGCTAAAATCCGAAGCTGATGGTGGCTCATGCGGATGGGGGTGTTGAGCTCTCATTCTTTATGGGAGGAAATGCAAAATGCACAGCCGTTTTGGTAGACAGTTAGGCAGTTTCTAACAAACTTAAACATAGTTTTTCCATTTAGTCCAGCAATCAGGTTCCCAGGCATTTATCCAGCTAATTTCAAACATATCCACGCAAAAAAAAAAAAAAAAAAACCCTGCATACGAATGCTTGTAGCGTCTTTATTTATAATCACCCAGATTTGGAACCAACTAAGATTTCCTTTTATAGGTGAAGGAATAAACAAACCATGGCACCTACATACAATAGAATATATGTTATTTAGCATTAAAAAGAAATGCGCTTTCAAGCCACAAATAAAATGTGGATACATCTTAACTACATATTTTTAAGTAAAAGAATCTAGTCTGAAAATGCAATATACTGTGTGATCCCATTATATGACACTCTGAAAAAGCAAACAAAATAGAGTAAACAAATCAGTAGTTTCTAGGGTGCTGTGGAGAAAGTGACAACAGAGTCAAACTCCACTAAAAACGGAGTGGGGCACAGAGTTCCTGTTGTGGCTCAGTGGGTTAAGGACAGGACATTGTCTCTGTGAGGATGCAGGTTTGATCCCCCTGGCCTCCCTCAGTAGGTTAAAGATCTGGCATTGCTGCAAGCTGCCATGTAGATCACAGATGCGGCTCAGATCTGGTGTGGCTGTGGCTGTGGTGTAGGCCGGCGCTGTAGCTCCAATTCAACCCCCAGTCTGGGAACCTCCATATGCTGCAGGTGCAGCCCTAAAAAGGAAAAAAAAAAAGGGAGGCTTAACTATATTGGAGGAGATGCAGGAAAACGGTTCTGCACCTTTCTGTAAGTAGTATTTGTAAGACTGAAGCCAATAGGAACAAACGGAAGCACTGTATTGTGGCTGATAGATAATGCGTTTTACTCCTGGGTAAATACGTTAATCATTCAGATGCCACTATGCTTGTATACGGGCACTGAACATTTATGAACATGAACATGAATGGATGCTGGTTAGAATCAGAGAAAGGATGTAGATAAATAAGAGAGTGACCCAATTTGTCTTTCCCTCCCTTTCTTGCTACATAAAGAAGGGCCAGCTGCTATAAGCTATTCCTAAACCTATGGCTGTTTTTGTTTGTTTGTTTGTTTTTTGCTTTTTAGGGCCACACCGACAGTATATGGAAGTTCCAGGCTAGGAGTTGAATTGGAGCTACATCTGCCAGCCATAGCTACAGCTATAGCAACATAGGATCCAAGCCATGTCTGCAACCTACATGACAGCTCCCAGCAACGTTGGATCCCCAACCCACTGAGCAAGGCCAAGTATCGAACCCAAATCCTCATGGATACTAGTCAGATTCGTTTCTGCTGCACCAAAATGGGAACTCTCCTTATGACTGTTTTTTGTTTTTAGATACTTTATTCACAAACTTTCTAAACCTTCTGCTTTCCTTTATTGTTAACATTATTATTTCATACCTAAGTTTAATAAAATAATAAGACAGGGAGTTCCCGTCATGGCTCAGTGATTAATGAACCCAACCAGTATCCATGAGGATGAGGATTTCTGGCCTTGCTCAGTGGTTTATGGATCCGGCATTGCCATGATCTGTGGTGTAGGCTGGAGATGCAGCTCGGATCTGCATTGCTGTGGCTGTGGCATAGGTCAGCGGCTTCAGCTCCAGTTCAACCCCTACTCTGGGAATCTCCATATGCCGGGGGTGCAGCCCTAAAAAAAAAAAAACAAAAAAATTAAATTAAATTAAAAAATAAGAATATAATCATATTAATACTAGCAACCACATTGTCAAAGCACTTCATAAATGTTATCTCATCTTTTGTTTATAACAGCCTATAAATTTATAATACTATAAAGAAAGTAGTATTCAAATTCTAAGGGTGACAATACCGAGTCTTAGCAGCAATGAGGAATTTGAATGTGGTCTCACAACTTACTTAGTCATTCATTACATTGGCCATGGTTTTTGAGGCACCGCCTTGTGCCAGCTCTTGTGTGATTAGCAGGTATGCAAACTTGCAGGCACCATACCTCAAGAGAAGCCACAGTCAGGACAGGATGAAGAACGCTGTCATACCAGGAAGCATACCGTCATGTAATTCACCTGTCCGTTTATGAAGGAAATGATCATGTATCAGTTAAGTGGGGAGAAAGCCTTTCTGAAGAAGTCATATGCGAAAAGAGGCACAAAACACGTGAAAATGCCAGAGGTTATGAAAGTGGAAGGCAGTATGTAAATATTTCGCAGTGGAAGGAACAGACTATGCAAAGACTCCAAGGCAGAAACTTGGTGAATTCTAGAAACCATTGGAATCAGCACGTAGAGGAGCAGATGTTTGATCCTAGGTTTGTTAAACATCACAATCCTTGTGTTTGCTCCAAACGGCACTGTAGAAACTGTAGAATGTTTCTCATTACTATTGCCCCTAAATATAAAAGATGTTTACTGGACAAAATCAGTAACAGTCAGAGACGTATTAGAAGAAAACAGAAATCAGTAATCCCCTTGTACACAGAAAAATCAAGCAGTCTAGTTTTCTTCCTCCTGACATGTGACTTTATAAGAACAGCTCTTCTTTCTTTCCACTTAGTTACTTAAAACACTTATAACTGTCATTTTCATAGTGCAGGGTATGGAAGAGTATGCTTATGCCTTTCACTTTCAGTCTCCCGATTTGCAATTATCAAAAAACTCACAGATTCTGATCCCATGAAGAGCTAGTGAGACCGAAAGGAATATAAGACAAAAGGAGAAGGTTCAAACTGGCCACGCCAAGCCTTTGCCAAAGCCCATCGACCTCGTCAGTAGCGTCATAACCACCTCCTCACACACTCTGGTTTACCAGTCACCGGACTTCTCACCCGGGAGCATCTGACTAAATCATTATGAGGCACAGAGACTCATTTAGGTCAGTACCTGTAATCATGACATGCGGGTCCACTTTAATGGGAAGGGCATATACGTGGATCATACAGTCTACGTGAAGTCTAGGAATAATTCTGTCCATCTGATTTTAGCATAAGAACTCAACGTATAAAAAATTATCAGGCTGACAGACCCAAGTGTGTGTGGGGGGGAGTGTTTGAATACCCGCCAAAAAGGACTTGTCCAGTCTTAATGCTTTTAGATTGCAAGGCACTCGAGGAGGAGGAGGAGGAGACAGAGACAGAGACAGAGACAGATATTGTATTGAGAGAGCTGAGGAGGGAGACAGAGACGCCCCCTTGCCTCACCAGCTCCAGGGAAAAGCCTGAGCGCTGACCCACAGGCTCCATCCCCGCGAGTGGCACATTCACCATTAACTTTGGTTGTGGTTTTTCTTCCACTCAAGTGAGGCTTCCAAAGCGTGCCCCGAAAGTCTGGTGGGGATCTCCCAAGTCCCTCTCTTCTCTACCCGCTTTACGGCAGTGAGCACACTGAAAAGCAGGGTAACTAAACCCTGGTTTGCCCATTCAGTCATTCTCAGGGCTGTCCTGGCCTTTGAGATGCTGTCCCCTCCCAGCCTGAGAACGAGGCCGTCTGCGAGAGGCAGGGAGGGGACCGGCTTATTAGAGAGAAACTGACAGTCATAGAATGAAGGGCACGGGGAACCCCTCAGAAACTCATGGGGGCCATTGTGGGAGGATTAGCAAAGGGGAACTCACTTCAGGAGGCCTGTGGGCACATCTCCACAAAGAATAAAAAGCAGGAGGGAGCGGGGGCTGGGGAGGAAGGGCGTCCACCCATTCAGTTACATGTTGCCTTCGTTGTGCTTCGGCCTTGGGAGTCTTTTCTCAATATTGCTTCTCCATTTCCTCTCAACTCTTTAATATTTATTCCATTCGGGGCATCATACACTCTATGATTAGTTGGCATGGGCTGTGTTCAATCTGGAGTAATCTGTATGCATTTATCTTGCGAGCTGCTCCCTAATTGGTTTTCATCCAAGTAATCCCACAGAGAATAAGGTTACATGCTGAAAAGGGCTGAGGTGAGAGAGTGGGTAAAAAGGAACTGTGAACTCCTTTCCTGGCCTGATTACGAATGCCGGGAGCATCTGCATTAAGGAGAAGAAAAAAAAAAAAAGTTCAGATTTCCAAGAGTCTCCTAAGTCATGAATAAGCATAGAGTACCCCAGAGTGTACCCAGGAAGGTACGGAGACAAAGCAATTGGAGGGTGGCTCATCCATTGCTGCAGGATCCAGTAGCTGGTGCAACACAGATCGAGCATTAGGCTAAAGGGGGATGCATGAAGAGGAGGAGTTGGAGAAATAATTAAAATTGAGAAAAATCAAGCATTTGGTTTTGCTCCAGAAACCTGGGATTTTGGAAGAAATGAGCTCCAAGCAAGCATTTTCATATGTGATTAAAAATGAGGGCAGCTGAAATCAACTAAAATCAATATTTCTGATTGCTTCTTCTTCTTATTGTTTTTATTTCCCATGGGCCCTTTCGATAATTTTATTCATCTTGGGCAACATATCTATTATGGCACTACTACGTAGGCCGTGTGTGTATTTCTCTGAGTACTGACCGTCCCATTGTAAAAGGAAGTGAAGCTTTTATAGATCCAAGAAAATGTTTTACTAATGGGATTTAAAAGCGAAAATATGTAGGCTTTGTTCTGAAGTTTACAGTGTTTACGCAAATTTACCTCTCTGAAGGAAACAGTACATTTCAATTTACATAAATATTACAATTGTCTTTACCTGCTGAAAAGAATGCCCATTTTTCACTTGCCATCCTTAGCTGGGCTGGAACCTCGATTAGGATAATTTGTTTCAAGTGCACTACTGTATAGTTAACAGATTGCTTCAGGAGACCAGTTGTTCTATATTTTCTGCTTTAAAATGAGAATACCATGCTTGGTCATAGCGCTTGTTTTAAAAGTCATTATCATTTTCCAAGTCCCATCCTGTCTCAGCAAAGGAATCTTGAATTAGTGTTTCTAAATCAGAAAGAGAGTGGTGCAATTGTTCTTCCTCCCGTGGGAAGCATGCTTTTCCTTAACTACCTAAAGCAACCCCAAAACTTCCATAAATAAGTACAGTAGCAACATGATATGCTAAGTAAATAAAAAAACAAAACAAAAAACACTGTATATTTAAAATTAAAAAAGTGTTAACATTTTCGAAAACTCTGCACCAGAGCACAAAGTGAAACCACCCAAAGAACTTGCAGGGGGCGAAAAGAGGTGGAAAAGCACAGAAGTCTCACTATGATTCACCTTATTCTCCAACTTATATGTCAAGCGACTTATTTTATGATGGTTTAAAGAGAAGAGTCATATTAAAAAAAAGAAAGAATATTTTTCTATGAAGAATCTTCTAGGCTCAAAGGCCATTTAACTTAGCTCAGCCATCTAGTTTATTTTGCATTAGAGGAACTTCTCATTTAATTTACCAGTCCATAATAGGTAACTTTTTCAATATGGAGCTAAAGGTCACTATTATATGTAAGGAAAATTAAGCCGATGTTCTTGGTTGCCTTACAGTCCTCCTAGTTCAACTACTCCAATAAATGAACATGTACAACAAGCCAAAGGGCTTTTTATTACAAATTTAATTCATTTCTCTAGACAACTGTGAAATTTGCCATTGACATTAGTCATTACCCCAAGGCGAACTAAAAGATGATCTCAGTTAATAAATGATCCTTAACAAGGAACGCTCCTATCTCCTGTGATATTGGTGCAGGCGCATTTTATTCATGCAGGACTCGCTTCCTGCCAGAACACCAGCCTTCACGACTATTTGGTGTACTTGTTTCCTCTTCCTGCTCCTGATATTAATAATTATGCAACAGGATAATTAGCAACACAAAGAGACACTACCATGAGCTTGAAGCTAGATTTTCAGCACGTTAACCTTCTGGGAAATAAAGAACAGAAGCAAAGAATCCAGCCAAATAACCAATGCAGGTTGATTTCACAGTGTGTAAAAGGCTAATTATCTGTGAAAAGTCTGACCTCAAGTAGCAAAATTACAGAAATGTGCAGGCATTTTAGTTTAAATAAAACTCAGAGCCTCTGCTTCATATTCTAAAGAAACCTGATTAGCTAGTGTACGAAAGAAAAGATTTGAAACTTAAAAAAAAGAAGAAGAGGGGAATGATAGTATCTGAAAATAAATGTTAATGATCAATCTAGCCACCTGAAAAGGTAGGGTAAAAAATAAACTATTTCCTTTCCCTACCCCCTACACACAGACATTACAATGAAGAGGGGGGAAAAAAGGAAGGAAAAAAAAAACCACACATACTCGGTATGTGACAGAAGTAGGTTAAGTGTATTTTGTTTACTGGAGACAAGATACAATAAAAAACAGAAAATATTACTACTTCTTTACAGATACCATATGTAATTCATTCTGATATAGGAATATTTATCCACTAGCAGTAATAACAAACCACAATTTTTGTCATGAAAAAAATAAATTGTATTTGCAAAAAGCAAACACATTACAGAGTGTGTAAAAATGCAATATTCCCATTTTCTAGTCAGAGTTCCAATTTATTGAAGTAACAGAGCAGAAAATGCACTGACAGCTGTTACATTTTATTGCGAATTAGTATATACGTTTTATATCCAGTGAGCAAATGCATGATACATTGTATTCCAGTAATTGCCACTGGCTTTCCAAATGGAAACCGAATGATCTTAGTGCAATTACACTCAGGAGAGTACATAGAACAGCCTCCACTTCTACATTATAGCACTTTAACAATACTGATATTAAGTATAGTTTCTTTTTTAAAAAATAAAAGATTTAGAAGGTCAGCTGAATTAAAAATAAATAAATAAATAAAAGAAGTGCTCCAACGCTATGTGTGGTCCCCTAGCAATCCTGAATGATGACTTTGTATTTAAGTTCCACGGTGTTCATATTGCAGTGTGGAACATTCAGGAAGGTTAGACAAAGTTTTTCTCCTCCCCTCTTTGTTTGCTGTATCAATATGTTACTTTTCTTGAGCTTTCCCTCTCCATCCTTCCTCTGAGCCAAGGAAGGTAGGGATTTAAAGTGATGGGAACAGGGGGCAGGGGTAGGAATACTTCAGAAAATGAGCTCTATGCTGAGTCTTCGCTTTCCGCCCAGCAGCCCAGTCATCTCCGATTCCTTTCCCCATACTTCCTGGCTACTCCTCCTAGCAGGTTATGTGCATTAGCCACCGTCCTTAGCAGAGAGCCATTTGTTTTCATAAGGGTTAATTCTGATTTCATAGATCATCTCGCTAATGCTCAGGGTTACGGGTTAACAGGCAAGCACAGCTCCAATCCTCTAACCGTCTCTGCAGTCAGTTCTAATTTATTAGAAGCAAATTTCTTGCACACTCTAAGAAGCCTATTTTGCCTATTTTCTTTTTTTTTTCTTTTCTTTTTTTTTTTTTTTTGCAAACCTTGATAATACACTGTACCCTTTCTCTTGGCGGCCCCGTCTCCACCGCGGGGCTCCGTGGTGCAGCCTTCAATAAAGCCGGCTGTCTCCTCCCCTCTAGTGGTTACCAGCCCGCCTTGCAGGGGAGGGAAAAGCCGAGGCTGCAGGAGACCACAGAGGGACATTTGTGCAAATGCTTTTGGCTTAGAGAAAAAAGAGAAAAAGTAGAAACCAAGCAGTCTATCGCCGCAGAAAATAGAATTTATCAAGCATTTAAAACAATATGTTAGTGGCGGCTACAGCTTAATCAACACCAACCTGCTGACACAGATTTGCAATTTGAGCTAGTTATTAGTGATTGAATTAACAGCATGTCACAACTTGTATCTGGTTGAAGAAAAGAAGCCAACTAATGCAACAGAACCATAAACAACATGAAATAATACTTTTTTATTTTTTTTTTGTCCAGGCTGGAAATGAATCTCACAAAGTTGGAACAAGAAAGAGCAGGGCCACTCCGCTTACCCCTTGATGAGCAATCCCCAAGCAGTTTGGGACACCCTGCTGTGGGACTCCCCGCTCAGTCAGGGCAGAGGCCCCTTTATGGAAATACAACATGAACAACAGCAACGTCCCCAAAACAAATGACAAATGATATATATCCTCTAGATGTCAGAAACCGTTGTCTTCATAAACTCCAGCTGGTCGTGACCTTTACCGTATCATCGCTACCTTAAAACGCATTTGAAGCCTTGTCTTACCTCATCCCCTTGCAATGCTTTCTAACCCCAAAGTTGTTAAAAAGGAACTTATTTGAGAGAAAATGTGTTGAACCTAATACTGAAATTCAAAGCGTATAGCCTTCTTGTTTCCTTATAAAAATATATTAATGCCAGGGGTTTATGAGTTTTAAAGTCTCAGAACCTTCAGTTTAGGAGGTCTCCTCTATCCTGTTGTTCCAGGAGTATTTTGCTCTTTTTTTATTGGAAAATAAATATTAAGGCTTATTCTGGGCTCAGATCATGCCCAAATACACTAAAGTATCTTCATGTATTATGGGGCATGTTGAATGTGGACCACACTCTTCCTGGAATAGCTTGGTTTAGGGACCCCACACGATCGATCAGACCTTTTTGTAAAGGAAAGAGATAAATGTATATAGGACTTACTTATTTTGAACAGCTTAATTTCTTTTCTTTTTAAGGACAGACATTTTAGATAATTACTTTTTATAAATATTTAAGGAAAGAAAGAGGATTCTGTTACCCATATTGGAGAGGTTTTAATTATTGATTAAAATGGATCGAGAGGCACTCCTGAAAGGATATTTATTTTTTTTTTATTTATTGCAAATTGATATTGCTGCCGATTACCACTACACTGATAACATCAAGGGCTTTTTCAACAGTATAGCAAAAATATGCAAACATAACACAATAATAAGACAAAATTTTCCCTCTTCAGGTTAATCAGGATCCCAGTCTGAAATCTTTCCGAATGTCTATAGGCAGCTAGTTGGGGGAAAATCGAGTACACTTATCTCCCGCTTCACTGAAAAGGGTCCTGCAGGGGCTGATCTGATCTCATCAGAGACTGAAATGAGGCAGTTCCTCAGGGATTACATTAGATCTGCGTGAACATGCGGAGTTGAAGCTTGGGGAAATAAAATAAATCAGATATGGAAAGATGTACATGATCTGTCACAATAGACGTTTCTTTCTTAAAGTGAAATCAACGGGAAATCCAAGTAACAATAATTTCCTCTCTAGCAGAAGTATACTTAGAATAATCATTTTGTCTCATTTTGCTTTGGGTGGGTTTTTATTACCATGACCTGATGGCTTATAGTCTTAAAATACAGATGAGGAAACAGTGACTCAGAGATGAAGTGACCCGCCTGACACAAACAGTAACGTCCTATTTCGTTTTGCTAAGGAAAATAACAATGTTAAATAATAACAGAATGCAGACATTGTCCCAAGTTTGTATTGCTATTTTCTGATACACGGCCACATTTTGAGTTTCCACAAGATGGTTATCTAAGGTATATTTTTAATTATAGGATTTTCCAATACTCCGTAGACATTCTAGAATTATATTAGGTGGTGTATGAACAGAAATTCTAAACTGATTTTAATATTTCCCTTTGCAGAATGAAATAGAAAGGGATTTCTGAATGCTTGGAAACAAGCATCCTAAATTTCAAAGAAGAAAAATATTTAATTTTCATTATCTATAGACGAATAAATTGCATTCTCTTACCGTTATCACTTGTCAACAGGAGTTAAATGTGACTTCACAGGATTATTCTTTAAGGGTAAAAATATTTAAAACTAATTCCTCCTCATTTTCTTCATCTGTGCAATAAAATTACATTGTTGTGAAATTTTTCTATCACTCTTTCCGTAATATAAGAAAGGAAATCTTCCAAGTGCCAGAAAAGCAATATTTGGGAAATCAATAATTTGAATTAAATTCAGATTCAATTACCTCTCATAACACTTTAATTCAAAATTTTCTCATCCTACAGAACGTAAGTGCCATCTCTCTCTCTCTTTTCTTGATAGAAGATTGAGTCTTTCTCAGAAGTAAACAACGGAGCCTCAACTTTAGATCTGAGAGTTTATCAGAGAACATGATTAAATGTGTTCTACACTTTGGGGACCCGCTTCTGCCTCAGATTTATTTGTTCAACAAATATTTATTTAGTATCTGGTGATGGTGCTTGTAACTGGAGATGGAGTGATGAGCAAAAAGAAAGCCATTGTTCACATGGAGGAAACAATTTAGAAGGAAAATGGCTATAAGTCAAATAATCATACACGTTCAAGTGACCGTGTTTGTAACAGCGCTCCACAGGGGAAGGGGAGACATAGAATAGTGTTGTGAGGTCTTCTAGAGGTGGAGGGGTGTTCACCTTAAGTTCACAGGTTAGGGAAGGATAATCTCACAGAGCATTCAGATCTTCAAGATGAGTAGGAATTCACTGGGGGTGAGGAGCGGGTGTTCCCTATATGAGAGAAAGACAGAGAGAGAGAGTGAGAGAGAGAGAGAGAGAGAGAGAGGGAGGGAGAGGGCAGAGCTAGTCAGACACAGGGACTCTGCAGGAGAGCACAGGTAGAAATAGTGGGACAGCCTCTGAGGACCAGAGCAGGACAGGTGGGACCAGGATACGAGAGAGGAGGCAGAGGGCAAGGCAGCCCCAGAAGCACCTATTTTAGATCATGTAAGTCCTTGGAGGTCCTTCTTTTCTAGGATACTGGTCTTAAGCATCCTGGTCAAAAACAGAGGAGTTCCCGTTGTTGGCTCAGCAGAAACAAACCCTACTAGAGTCCATGAGGATGTGAGTTCGATCCCTGGCCTCGCTCAGTTAAGGACTGATTCTGTGTTGCTGTGGCTGTGGTGTAGGCCAGCAGAGCTACAGTTCCAATTTGACCCCCTAGCATGGGAACATTCATATGTCATGGATGTGACCCTAAAAAAAAAGACAGAAGGAAAGCCCTTAAGTCCTTTCCTTTCACACACGGGTGATGGGCCACTCTGCTGTGGGGAGAAGAATTGAATGGAGCAAGGATGGGTGCGGGGAGGTCACCTGCCTGCCAAAACCTTTCATGCTTTCTCTGAACTGGTTTCTACTTATTTTTTTGTCTCTTATTTGTGTATTTTTAATTGTTTTTTTATTAAAGTATAGTTGATTTATAGTGTTGGGTCAATCAGTTAATTTTAAATGTCATGTAGAACTTGGAACTTTTGTCGGTGTTTGATCTTTACAACCACTCTGCCCGGCAATCAGGTTGGACACACTTCCCCTCAGCAAAACAGACAAATGTCTGGAGTAATTAAAATTTGGACCCACAATTTCAAACTCTTAATCACTTTCTCTCCACCACATAATAACATTCACAAAATGGACATCTAATTCATATAAATTGAGGGGGAAAAAAGCATCTAAAGGAGATCAGTTTCTTATAAAACAGGTTTTCTCTTTATTTTGATAGATTTATTGGTTTACCGTCTCCACAGTCTGCAGCTTGGCCTGGTGAAGGAGGGATTAATGAGAGAATGCTTAGTAAAGATTTTTCAAAGCGTCATTGGGAAATCTACATGAGTTCAAAGCTTCTGTTTGTTTTCATCATCGCAATGTGGTTTGGGGGGCACCTAAGCTTGACTTGGATGCTTTCGACTTCAAAAGTTTGGAAAAGTATCATTTTTCTGATGAAAAAATAAGAATAAAAAATAAAAATTCTCTAATACCTAGAACCTGGTTTAGATTATATAGAGAGAAAGGGAAACCCCAAATATTCATCTCACATGTACATTTTGAAATTAACTCTCATCTAATTTTATCTAAATAATCCACCATGTACATCAAAATATGTTTACCACATTTCCAGGAATTGCACTTATACGATAAAAATGCTAGAATAATGGAATATTGGAAAACTCAAAGAAGTAGCTGAAGTCACATAAATATTGTTGGCTGAGACTGTTGTGCTACTGTCATAAAAATGGCTTTACTTTTATTTATTTACTTGGAAAAAAGAACTTAAAACTTCTAAAGTGCAGCATATCTAAATATGAGTAAGAATCATGAAAGAGCTTTTGAAGTATTTTATATCATATTTAAAGGTAGATTTATGATTTATATCACATTTGAAAGTAGAAGATTAGAAACATATTTATAATAAGATCACTGTCCAAAATTATTGATTTAAAACTGAAGACAGGGAGTTCCTGTTGTGGCTCAGGTGGTTAAGAACCCGACATAGTGTCAGTGAGGATTTGGGTTCAATCCCTGGCCTCGCTCAGTGGGTTGAGGATCTTGCATTGCCTTAAGATGTGTCATGGGTTGTAGTTATAGCTTGGATATGATGTGGCTGTGGCTGTGGCTGTGGCCTGCAGCTGCAGCTCAGATTTGATCCCTAGCCTGGGAATTTCTAAATACCACAGCTGCAGCCTAAAAAAAAAGAAAAACAGCAACAAAAAAAAAACAAAGTAAACCAAAGCGAAGACATAAAAGTATGCCTCAGAGTTCTTAGAACAGGTACAAAATCTTTTCCTAAAAGCAGAACATAGTTTTATTATGAATTTATACTAACTAAAAATATATTTTTACTTTGCAAATTTTTGAGGTATCATGATTAGGCAAAATTCATAACTCTGTAGTTATTTCTCTTCCTCCCCAAATTATCCAAAGCCCAACAAAATGCATGTTTTCCCTCAAAGTGTTACAAAGGTCAGTAAATGTTAAGAATTACTATAAGTAGAGATGGATGAAAGTAGGGGTGGTCTCGCCATGGTAAATCCCATTGGTCTGGTTTGAGTTTTAGTTTATCAACCTTTAAGAACACTTTTTGTTCCAGTTTGTCTTTTCTCATTGATTTTTCTCATAATCATCACCAACTTCCCAACAAGTAATGTTTTCAAATACAAAATAACCACATGTAAGCACATGAAAACTCATACAAACTTAACCAACCATGGTCATCTTTGCAAAGATGCACAAAAATCCAATCTTGACGCTCTTTCACAAACCACAGCAATGCCACCTGGTCTTACTTGGACCAAACTAAAACCCTGGATGCCTTGAGTTGAAGAATGAATGAGGTTTAGATGTCTGTGGTGGCAAAAGGAAACAAAGAGTATTTTGGCTTTGTTCTTTTGTCTGTGTTGCTGTTGTTGACAGTTTAGTTGTGGTTTCCACAAATAAATTAAGGTAAGAGGGTTTAGATAAAGAGAGTGACCCTCTCTGCATCCAACAAGATGCTTTTCCTTCATTCTTGTTCAGTGTCTTCCATCTTCCCTTACTGTCTCTCACCGTCGTGGTCAAGAAGACAAGGAGCCAGGCTGGGTAGGGAATCACAGGGGGAAGAGGAAAGGACTGGGTGCTGAGAGCCAAGCTAGTTGCATTTTTCCCTTTTCCAGTCCTGTGGGTTTCCAGTTGCATTAGTTTCCTGTTGCTGCTGTAGCAAAGTACCACAGACTTTGAGACTTAAATGCACATAAACATTTTATGTTTCAGTTCTGGAGGTCAAGGTCTCCCACGGGTTTTATGGGCTGAAATCAAGGTGTTGGCGGAGTTTCATCTCTTCTGGAATCTCTAGCGGAGGTTCTGTTTCCTTTCTTTTTGCTGGTTTTTACAGATGGCTCACATTCTGGAGCTAGCAGACCCTTCCTTCCTCCACTTCCAGCGTGTGTTACCCCATCCTCTGCTTTTTGTCACATCTCTTCCCCGTGGCTTTGACCATCATGCCCTCTTTTTATAAGAATCCTTCTTATTACATTGCGTCCAATTGGATAAGCCAAGTTAACCTCCCCTTTCAAAATATCTAACTGAATCTTACCTAGAAACTCCTTTTTAACAGTGTAAGGTCACCTGTTCACTGGTTTTGAGGACTACGATGTGTACATTTTAGGGAGTACTATTATTTGCTATTAACCACACTCAGCACCGTAAAAAAATTAAATAAATTAAAATAAAATAAAAACATTTGTAACTGTGCAACCAAGTACTTCAAATGCCAATCCTCTTTGAATCCTTACAATAAGTCTATGAGGTATACATAATTGTTACATACTATTTTATAGATAAAGACACAAATAATTTAGGTAACTTACTAAAATTCATGCAGCTAGTAAATACCGGAACTCAGAAATTCAGCCATGGTTGTGACTTAAAAACCTATTCTGGTAAACAATGACTATATAGACTCGATAAAGCAGGTTTTATTTTCATTTCTATAATACAGATAGTGATGCTAAGGATTTAAAGAAATCATACACGAACAATAAAGCAAAAAGAAAAAAAAGATAGATAGTAGCAGGAGAGAGACTGTGAGCCCTCTGGATGTAACTTGCAGGATTTTGCTCCTGGACAGACATTCTCTTTACACTTTGGGTTCCACTTTCTCTTCAGTAAGCCTCTGGCATGTGGGGTGGATGAGTGGCTATTACAACTCAGACAATGAAAAAAGCCAAAGAACAACATGGATGGACCTAGAAATTATCATACTAAGTGAAGCACATCAGACAGAGAAAGGCAAATATCCCACGAGATCACTAATATATGGAATCCATTAAAAACAATACCAAAGAACTTGTAAAACTGAAACAGACTCAAAGATTTTAAAGCCAAATTTATGGATACCAAACGGAGGAGATAAATTAGGGGTCTAGGTTTGACATACACACACTAGATAGGTAAGGAGGAGCTACTGCAGAGCACAAGGAAATCTACACCACACTGTGTAGTAACCTAGATGGGAAAAGAATGTGAAAAGGAATGTATTATGTATCTGTTAAAATGATTCCCTTTGTTGGACACCTGTAACAAACGCAATGAAATCAACTATGCTCCAATACATTTTTTCTTTTTTAATCCAAAGAAGAAGAAGAGGAATCGCACATATGGTAAAATGAAGGAATGTAAGGTGATAGGAAACAGAATGAAGAGGGGAAAGAAGATGGACAGCTTGAAGGTAATAAAAAAAACAAATTGGAGGAGTTCCCATCTTGGCTCAGTGGTAAGGAACCCGACTAGTATCCACGAGGACTTGGATTCAATCCCTGGCCTCAGTCAGTGGGTTAAGGATCTGGTGTTGCCGTGAGCTGTGGTGCAGGTTGCAGACATGGCTTGGATCTGGTGTTGCTGTGGCTGCGGCACAGGCTGGCAGCTATAGCTTGGGTTGGACCCCAGTGGGGTCCAACTTCCATATCCTGAAGGTGTGGCCCCAAAAAGACCAAAAAAAAAAAAATGGAGATGAGACTTTCTTGGCTCTGCAGATCACTTGTCATCCTCATTGTGTAACTGGGTGTGATGATGTAGGAATAGAAAATGGGTGATTGTTGCGGATGGATGCCCAGGCAAAACTGTCAAAGATAATCACTAAAATTCCACTTCCTTCCTTCCATATATGAGGAACACATATAAAAATATCCTTTTTTTTATTTTTGTCCCGAGAATCCACATTTTCCTGGTTCGTTACAATAATAATTGAAGTGTTTCTAAAATTAAATTCATCCTTTTTTTTCTCTCATCAGAAGACATCAACATGTGAAGAAGAGATATGTGAAATTAAACTAAAACCTTCAAAACGATGATTTTCAGAATTCTTTCCCTGTTATGACTCCCAACTCCCGATTTCTCGGAGGGGACAGAACTTCCTCTCATGCACACAGACAACTTCAAGGAGCAACTAAATTACAGCCACACCCATCACTAACCCTTCCGTCATCAGCACAAACTGTTGCACCTGCAGGTGCCATTTATCGAATCCCTAATGTGCCAGGCAGCTCACTGTCACCTATGCAATTTTCTTTCCCACAAATACTATAAGTTCTTTGGTGATTTCAATCTGATAAAATACACTGCTGTAATATGCTTATATGAATTCCCAAGACTTTAACAGAGTATCTTCTGAGAACAATGGCTACTTAGGCAAATGCAGAATTACTGGTGACGTTAAGACTAATGTTACCTAAAGCTTCGGCAAATATCTGTGCTATTCTTAAGCACCAACTCTTTTGGATACTTTGGGTACTGTGGACATTATGCGATATTTTGGATAGTGTGTATAATGCAAAAAAGCACCGTCATTAGCCTCTGATACTTTAGCCATTATCTGGCTGGCTAAGCCCTGTCTGTTCACTCTTCCATCTGTCAACTCTGGGACCATAAGCTAGTACCTAACTTCTCTAAGCTTTAGATTCTTCCTAATACTGATTTGATGAAAATGTTAGGTGGATTAAATTACATTAAAAAGACTTTTGTTTCTTTCCCTGAGGAGGCAACGGCGTGGGAAATTTACTTCTTTTGCAACATGGAGGACTTTCCCCACGGCGGGAATGTGGAGACAGAAGAAGGAATATAGTCGGAATTCGGCCACCACACAGCACCACATGAAATGCATCAAGCCGGCTGGCAACTCTCCCTGGAACCCATGAACCAGATCCTGAACTTTTCTGAACCTGCGTTTTACAGTCTGCAGGTCAGTGTGTAAAGCTGGCTTTTACCACTTCAGGGTGCTGCTCAGCGCATCACATGCAGCCTTGTAAGAGAAACACCTTAAAAACTAAAGCATTACGAAAAGTAAGAAACCGCTATTAATATACCTGAAGCAAGTAAACCAGCCCCTGATGCACAGAGATCAGAAAATAGTCTGAAAATGTGACTTTATGGTGCGTATTCATTTGTATGGAAACATTTTAGATTGTTCTTAAAATGCTCTCTAACCCTGCTTACTTAGCGAACCTTTTATTCTTTTTCTCATCGATGTGCAACCTCTGCCATGGCCGGGTCTATTTCCTCCTCATCTTTGGCATAGGCAGGAATGGTGTCCACCCCAGATACAGCCACTTCCCTGGCCAGGAGTGGGTTCTTCTTTCCCTAAGTATAAGACACTTCTAATCCAGCCTTTGCTGACCACCCAAGATCTAACAGGACTTCCTTACTTCTAGATTGTTTCGGCACTTTTTGTCTACATCATATAATTTAACACTTAATTATGTTTGTAATAGTGAAGTAAAGGGAGATATCCAGACAAAAATTCCATTTGTTTTAGTGATAGAGCAAGCCAGAGAAAGAGAGGGAAAAAGTGATTTCTATTAAGGGTGGCCTACCTCTCCAGAAACAGGCCAATCAACCATGCAATTTTTATTTATGTTTCCTTTTCATTTCCTGAGGGCAAATATATATATTCTACCCCCTTGATGATGCCAGGCAGTGAGTAGCCATAAATCACGAGTGACGTGCTGGAACCAAGCTTTTTTAGGGGCCAGAAGAATGACTGGAGGATTATTTTCAGCAATATCCACAAACTAAGGTCACTACCGAGAAAAATCTGGGAAAAAAAAAAGAGGGACGTCTCTGTCAGATAATATTTCAAGGGATGCTGTTCCAGATTGAATAGGGAATATCCCAATATATTTTTTGTATCTGAGATCATTTGATTAGATTAAATAGCAACTGACACGGTTTGAGCTTTCTAAATATTTCTCCTGTGTATCTTATAAGGAAGGCTGAAAAATGTATGATACTTTTTAAAAGTAAATACAACATGATTTAAACATCCTGGTTCCTTTTTTCCTATTTGAGAGGCAGTCCAATATATTGAAAGAATGTGGGTTTTGAAATGCTAGATTTAGCATTTATTAGCTGTCTGACCTAGAGTAAAAATTCAGCTTCATCAAATCTCAGTTTTCTTACTGTAAAATGGGAATAATGATCTCTACCTTATTATTGTTGAAGACCGATGGGTAGAAAATGGAAAATTGAGCCTACTACCTGAGGCTTCAATAATTATCCGATACACGTTAACTTCTTCATTCTCCTCATTTATAGTCTAGATATTTATTTTGGCAATACAGCACTCCTAAAAAAATTTAAAACTCTAGCATTTTAAAACTAAATATTAGAATTTATTATTGGCATTGCTGTTAGAGTCTGAAATGCATTGTTTGCATTATTATTAACCACTGATGTAGCTTTTTTAAGCAAATGATCTCAGTAATGTATGGCTCATCCACGAGTAAGAGACATCCCACAATGGTAGCAAAAGAATGCTCTGTGTGGGCTCTAAAATGCAAGACATTTTAATCCCTTCTACAAAAAACATGGCCCATGAAATCACCTTATGACATCCTGACATCCATTAGATTTAAAAACATATGCGCACATACACACAGCTAGTGTTCTAGTGATGAAATACATAGGCACAAAACTAATTAGGACATAAATTAAAGTATATTTTCAAATAATAGTTATCAGTGGACACTGAGCTAGCAGTGGTTCCAGTAGAAATGGTTTAAGTAACAAAGTATGTCAACAGTTATTGAGCTGCAATTCTGTATGCAGAGTATATCACTACACATTAAAGACATAGTTTTTAATTAACCTTTTTATGGAGAAAATTATAGATTCACATGCAGGTGTAAGAAATAATGCAGAGATATTCCATGCAATCTTTACTGTTTTCCCTAGTGGTAGCATCCTGTAAAACTATAATAAACTGTCAAAACTAAGATATGGACATTCATGTAGTCAAGACAAAAAAAATTTCATCACCATAAAAATACCTTAAGATGCTCTTTTATTTTTTTAAAGTTTTATGGCTGCACTCTTGGCATATGGAAGTTCCTGAGCCAGGGATTGAATCAGAGCAGCAGCTGAGACCTACTCACTGTGCAGGCTGGAGATCGAACCTGTATACCTCCACAGTGATGGGACCCACTGCAGTCAGATTCTCAACCCACTGTGCCACAGCAGGAACTCCAAAATGCTGTTTTATTACTGAACCCACTTCTATCCACCTGTATTCCATCCATAACTAATCTACTAATCTACTCTCCATGTGTACAACTTCTCATTTTGAGAATGTTGTATAAATAGAATTATACATGGTACATATATACATGGAATACTACTCAGCCATAAAAAAAGAACAAATTAATGCCATTTGCAGCAAGATGGATGGAATTAGAGACTCTCATGCTAAGTGAAGTAAGTCAGAAAGAAATACAAATATCATAGGATACCACTTATATCTGGAATCTAATATATGGCCCAAATGAACCTACCTACAGAAAAAATAAAAAAAACTTAAGGACATGGAGAACAGACTTGTGGTTTCCTAGAGGGAGGAGGAGGGAGTGGGATGGACTAGGAGTTTACGGTTAGTAGATGCAAACTACTGCCTTTGGAGTGGATAAGCAATGAGATCCTGCTATAAAGCACAGAGAACTACATCTAGTCACTTGTGATGGAACACGATGGAGGATAATGTGAGAAAAGGAATGCATATATATATATATATATATAAATGTATATATATATGTATGTATGGCTCACTATGCTGTACAGGAGAAATGGACATAACATTTCAACTATAAATCAAGTATAATGAAAAATTAAAAATAAATAAGTAAATAAATGGTAGCTGTGCTAAAAAAAAAAAGAATCCTACAGCATGTAAACTTTGGGGATTGACTTTTTTTTCACTTCATCTAATTCTTCCTTTTTATCACTGTATAGAATTTCAAAGAATGGCTGTATCACACTTTGTTTAACATTTCCCCTCCACTGAAGGACTTGTGAGTTATTTCCAGTTTGGGATTCTTATGAATCAAGCTGATATAAACATTCATGAATAGATTTTGGTGTGAACGAAAGTCTTCATTTCTTTGGATAAATGACCAGTAATGTAGTTGCTGAATCACATATAACTTTAGAGAAAGCAGTCACATTTTTTAAAGAAAGTGTCACACTTTTTTCCAGAGTAGTTGTACCATTTTACATTCGCATCAGCCCTGTAAGAATTATTCAGTTTCTCTACAACCTTGTCAGCATTTGGTGTTTCAAAACATTTTATTTCTGCCATTCTGATAAGTGTGTTGTGATATCTCATTGTGGATTTAATTTGCTTATCCTGATGACTAAGGCGCCCTTTTTTTGGTCTATACTTTTACCTAAAATGTATCTTTATTCATTTGCCCTTTTCTGATTAGATTGTTGTTTTACCGTTGAGTAAGGAGTAAGTTGTTAGAGTTCCTTTTATCTTCACTTATTTATTTATTTTTTTTGGCAGCACCCGTGGGATGTGAAAATTCCCAGTTCCTGGGCCAGGGATCGAACCTATGCTGCAGCAGTGACCCAAGATACTCCAGTGACAATGCAGGATCCTTAATGCACAGAGCCACCAGGGAATTCCTAGAGTTGTTTGTATACACTAGATATTAGTTTTTGTCAGTATGTGGCTTGCAGATATTTTCTAGTCCTCTGTAGCTTTTCTTTTATTTACTTACTGGAGTTTTTCACAGAAAAAAAATATGCTTAGCTTTGACAAAGTCCAGCTTCTCCATTTTTTTTCTTTTATGGCTTATCTTTTTTGGTATAAATTCTGATAACTCTTGGCTAGTCCTAGCTGAAAGATTTTTTTCCTAAGCTTTTGTCTAAAATATTTACAGTTTCATTTTATATTTAAGAATATGATTCATCTTGAGTTAACTTTTGTATAAGGTGTGAAACTAAAGTCAGCATTGTTTGTTTTTTCTCCCTGTGGTTATCCAATTACTCCAGTCCTGTCTGTTGAAAAGGTGATTATTTCCCCATTGAATCATTTTCCATCTCATTACCTTTGCCAAAAGTATGTCATTTGAGCATATTTGGGTGGATTTATTTCTGGAAACTCTGTTTCTTTTCATTTATATGTGTTTATCTATCACTGTCAATACTATACACTACCTAAGTTATAACAAATGGGTAGGACTGTTTCTTCTATGTTATTATTCTTTTTCAAAATTGTATTCTATATTCTACTCCTTTGCTTTTCCATACAAATTGTATACTTTTGCATTAAAATTGGATATTAGTCTGAGGACTGTTGACATCTTTACTATGTTGAGTGTTATAACAAATATGAAAATGGTATGTCTTTCCATTTATTTAGATAATTTGTTATATATATTTTTCTATCCTTTTAATCCAATCAGAATATACCATATATTTTAAATGAATTTTGTATACATTATATAGCTGGCTAACATACTTTATCTACTTTTCTAATATCTGCATTTTAGTTGGTGTATTGAAACCATTTAAATTTAATGTAATTGGGGCTTGTCTGCCTTTTCTAAATTTTATATTTATTCTTTCTAATATTTGTTTCCTTATTTTTTCTATACCTCCAGGTGAGTTTCTTGAACAATTTTTAGAACTCTATTTTGATTTATTTATTGTATTTTTGATCATTACTCTCTGACTAGCTCTTTTTAGTGACATCTATATTAAGCATACGTATCTCATCACAATCTATCAGCATCATTATTTTACCAGTTCCTGTGAAGAATAAAAACATTATATCACTTTATGTTTCTTTACCCTCTACTGTTGATATTTTAATTGTCTTAAATATGTCCTTTATGTACATTTAGAACTGTGTCAGACAGTGTTATGATTTTCACTTCAATCATAAAATATAATTTAGAAAACTCAAGAGAAGGAGAGTTTAATGTACTTCCCCATATTTTTTGGCTCACTCTTTGCTTGCATTTTCTCAGTCTTCCAAGGTTCCTTTTTAAAAATCATTTCTTTTCTGTTTATAGGACATCCTGTACTGGTTGTTTTAGTGTATGTCTTCTGTCAACAAATTCACTTAGTTTTCCTTCATTTGATATTGTTTTGATTTTTCCCTTCATTCATGAAGGATATTTTTGCTGGGTATAGCATTTGGGTTGACAGTTCTTTGTTTCTGGCACCTTAGAAATAGTATGCCATTTCCTCCTTCCCTCCATGGTTTCCGATGACAAATTTGTTACCACTTATAACAGTTTTTCTCTTATAGGTGAGGTGTTCTTCTCTGGCTCCTTTCAATTTTTTTTTTTTTTGTATTTAATTTACAGTTGTTTAATTATTACATGTCTTGGTATAGATCCCACTTTGGATTTGCTCAGATTCTTGAACTAACATGTTTATTTGCCTTGGCAAATTGAGTTAAGTTTACAGGCATTCCCTCAAGTACTTCTCAGTCCTGAATTCCCCTCCTTCTGGAACTCTGATGATACAAATGTTAGATCTTTAGTCATAGTCCCACATGTCCATGAAGCCCCAGCTATTTTTTTTCCAATCCTTTCTCCAGTAAATACTAGACTGGGTAATTTGTACTATTTTATGATTTGGTTTAATGATTATTTCATGTGTCACCTCGACTCTATGGTTGAACTCATTAACAGATTTTTCTGTAGGTTATTCTGTTATAAACTTTACAAAAGATTTTTCTTTATTTCACCTCTTCCTCCTTCTCTTCCTCCTCCCTCTTCTTCCTCTTCCACTTCTCCTGATTCATTTTTCTTAGAGTTTCTTCCACTGAGGATTTCTATTTTTCCGTTTTAAGGGTGTTCATAATTGCTCACTTTAGTATTTTTATCATAGCTGATTCATTTTTTAAAGATCACTTCAACATCTATGTCATTTCCATGTTGGAATATATTGATTACATTGTTTCATTAAGTTTGAGTTCTTTGGGGTTTTCATTCTGAGAAATGATTTTACAATAGAAACCTGGATATTTTCCTACTAGACTGTGAGATTCTGAATCTTACTTAAGCCTTCTGTCTAGCTGATTTTTAGTGACAGTGCTCAGCAGGGAAAGTGGGAGCACTGCTTTATTTCTTTCTGGTGGAACTAGAAGTCCAGGGTCCCTCATTTGGCATCTTTGACTCCTGAGGGAGGGAGATACCTTATTATTTGTGGGGATGAAATTTCTAGATCCTCATGATATCCACTGACATTATGATGCCTTGTTACTGCTGAGTAATGTAAAAAATTTTGGCTCTCTAATACTTGTTCCCTGACAGTACCCCATGGTAACACTAGATCCTTAACCCACTGAGTAATGCCAAGGATCAAACCCACAACCTCATGCTTCCTAGTCAGATTCGTTAACCACTGAGCCATGACAGGAACTCCTCTCACTAGATTCTTAAAGGGATCTATGATACTTAAACAATGCAAACTCCTGGGTAGAGGGCAAAGATTGGGAATAAGGGTGAGCTGCTATTGATCAAAGCTTCGGAATAATGAGTAATCCTCTGGAAGCAAACCACATACAGTCATGGTGCATGTTCTCCTGAATTCTTTTTATTTTCATTATTTTCAAAGGCATGTACTTATTTCCTCTGGACCTTACAGTATTTTTAGCATATCACTTTTTAAGTTATTTTCTATGTCTGCTAGCCATTTGTTCATTTCTTTAATTACCATATAGTTGTAGTGAATTGCAATCAGAAGTTGTAGTCTAAAAAATATTTAGTCTGGGAATTTTTGAGGTAGTTTTTCATCCATTGCATGATTAATTTTTCATGAAAGTGTGAAAATCTGTGTTCTCCACAGGCTAGAAACATATTAGTCCCACTTTATTTATTATCTTATTTGAATCTTCTGTGTCCTTATTTTTTGTTATCAGTGTGTCAAAATCTGAGAGCAGTATATTGAAGTCCCATATTAACACTGGATTTATGTCAGCTTACTTTTCTGTGTGTCTAGCTGCTACCAATTATCTTGTCTACCCTGCCTGAATTCCTTGTGGGAGATTTCTTTTTTCCTATCCTCAGGATTGTTCATTAGAGCTGACCCCCCATACCGCTCACACAGACAGCATTGAAAGATCCCATTCCAAGAGATAGCATTAAAATAGTAAATAACCATTACAGCACAGGAACTGATCTTCCAAAATCTCACCAACCAATGAGAAAGGATGCCAGCCATAAACAACCAATGAGATCTGACTAATGCACAGCAGGGGAGTGTCTGCCCTGCCCTTCCATGGTCCCTGGGAGACTGTCCAATGCAGCAACACTCCGTGCCAGTTTGAGAGGCTGGTACTTAATGTGACATCCCTTTGTGAGATAGTGAGATGCAGAGGTTTTGTAGAGTTTCCTCCATGTGATGGGGAAGCTGCCTTAGATGAACTTCCTCATCATGTGGAGAGAGCTCAGCAGAATGGAATAGAAGAGCTAAGACACAAAAGGAAGAAAGAAAGCACATGGCGTTAAGATCCACGAAGAGAATGTGAATGAAAGAAAAAGGTGCTTATGATATTATTTGAATACTTGGACCCACCCAGGCCTGCTGCCTATATGTTTTAAAGACAGGCATCGATACCTTTTCTGCTAGCTTTAACTACTTCGAGTTTTATTTATGATCTTGAAATCTAGATCTTGCCTAATTTAATTTAGTTAATTTTATTTAATTTAGTTAATTATCTGATGATAATCCAAATATACTCGGAAAACAGAAAATGGTTAAATGTTCGTATACACATTATCCAGAACTCCAAATGTACATATTTTGCATACGGATAATGGATAATCATTGGGATCACAGTGGTGAGTGTCTTCCCTGTTTATCCTCACCTTCCTTAGAGGCTGATATTCCAAAGATGGCATGCATCAATCCACTCCACGTTTCAAATTTTAAAACACATGTATTAGTCAAAATAATAAGAATTATACATTATTTTTAAATTTGACGTAATTAGTATCATAAAGAGCTCTGCGTTCTGCAGCTTTTTATTCTCTCAAAATCTGTCCCCAGATTTTACATATTGTCACATTTAGACATAGTTCATTCATTTTGAGTGTATTGCAGTATTTCCTTTTATGAATAGACCATGGATATATTTTCCCTTTTGTGTTTTTTACTTTATTTCTGGTTCCTTAGGGTACACAATGTTGTAGTCACAATTCTTGTACATTTTTGGGAGTTTAGTTAGGGTAGGTAACTTGAAGAGGAATTGCTGAATTATATGCTATGTTAGTCTTCAATTTAATTACATAATTACATATTCCATTTAACTGCTGGTAGTTTTTAATTCCAACAGTGTATGAAAATTCCATTTTTCCACATGCCTCTCAAAAATTTTATTACTAGATTTTATTATTTTTGCTGATATGATGGTTATGAAGTAGAAATTCTTTGATGCTTCAATATGCATTTTTCGGTTTCTGTTTTCTAAAGAGGTTGAGCTTTTGTCTACATGTTTATTAACCATTCAGATTAATTCCTACATATTTGTTCATTTCCTTTTCCCATTTATATTTAGGTGAACTTTTTTAATTCTACGAATTTTAAAAGGTATTCAAGAGGCAAATCTGTTTTAATGATGCATTATTAATATCTTTCTCTAGTCTACATTTAAAAAAACTAGTTTATCTTGTTTTATGTTACAGAGGGCTTTATTTCTTATTATCATTGTTATTGTTTATGGGTTGTGATTTTCTGAGTGATTTAATGACTTTTATATGAAAGTCATAAGGAAATTTTTTTTCTAATTTCTCTTAGTTTTGAAGTTGCCTTTATTCATCCAACTTATTAATCAATCTGAAATTAATTTTGTAAATAGTATAAAGAAAAGAGCTAATAGATGGTACAGAATTGAAGACCTAGAAATAGTTACAGAAACTATGACACTGAACCATTTTAGTTTCATTAGTCATTAACAAGTATGTCTATCTTGCCTAAAATAAGTAGGGTTTCTCTTACAATATTATAAAATCTCTCTACCACACTTAGAAATTTTGTCTCTTTGATGATTCCAAAGTTGATAATTTAGCCATTTTCCTCACTTTTATCCTTGATCAAATTTGTAAGCTACTATTACATGAGTCTTTTCATAATCAGTTTGTTTTAATGATCTTCTATATTTTTTTCCGTAAATCTTATGAATTTCATTTTTTACAAATTATTTCCACCTATCTTTAGATTTATTCTATACTTTAATTTTTTAATCTAAATGTTGACTCATTGATCTTGATCTTTCTAGTTTTCTGGTGTATACATTTAATGGTGCAACTTTACCTATAATTGTAGATCTATTTGCATTCTAAATATTCTTATAGGCAATATTTTCCTTGTTATTCAGTTACAAATAGTTGATAATTTCTATTATGAATCTTATCAATACATCTCTTTACATTTCTCTCTAAATAGATATATATATATATCTTTCTTTTCTTTCTTTTTTTTTTTTGTCTTTTTGCCTTACTTGGGCCACCTCCGCGGCATATGGAGGTTCCCAGGCTAGGGGTCTAACAGGAGCTGTAGCTGCCGGCCTTCGCCAGAGCCACAGCAACGCGGGGTCCGAGCCGCGTCTGCGACCTACACCACAGCTCACGGCAACGCCGGATCCTTAACCCACTGAGCAAGGCCAGGGATCGAACCCGCAACCTCATGGTTCCTAGTCGGATTCGTTAACCACTGAGCCATGACGGGAACTCCTCTTTTCTTTCTTTTTTTAAGAGAGATATGATTTTATAATGACATTTTCTAAGTTTTTATAGCTCTATGGTCAGAGAACAATAATGGTCTCTATGATATAGTTTAACAAAAAGAATGGTAGATTTAGAAACTATTTCTTTAAAAATAGCAAACTATATTTTAAAAATTAAAATTCACAGCTAGAACAGAAGATTATTGTATTTTAACACATTTTACCACAGCTCTATATATGTGGCCAATATTCTATAGTTGAGTGTGATTTTATATTGTAAAATACAATTGCTAAATTACTTTCTCCCTTAACTCATTCTGTTCTGAGGATGATTCCGCCCTGTGCTCTGCCCTTTTTGTCCCCAGACAACTGATTTATAGGCCAAACAAGACGTTTGGGATTTTATTGAAATGATACAGGTCCTACTTAAATACTTCTTACCTTCACATTATTTAATGTAATAACACTGGAAATAATTTACTTTGAGAGTTTAAGACTGTTATCTATGTTCTTTCTAAAGCTGCAACTTTTCTCCCTGTGTTCATAATCTCAGCTTGAGTGGACGCAAACAGATGGCTGAGAGTGACGCTTTAGGGGCACTCTACAGCCCCACTTTCCGTGTGGGCCAGCAGGGAAGCCATTTAAATCTGTTGACCACTGTACCTTCAAAAGAAATTTCAGGGAGCTCCTGTTGTGGCTCATCAGTAACAAATCCAACCAATATCCATGAGAATGCAAGTTTGATCCCTGGCTTTGCTCAGTGGATTAAGGATCTGGTGTTGCAGTGAGCTGTGGTGTAGGTCTCAGTCGCAACTCGGATTCCATGCTGCTGTGAGCTGTTGTGTAGATTCCAGATGTGGCTCGGATCCTGTGTTGCTGCGGCTGTGGTATAGGCCAGCAGCTGCAGCTCTGATTTGACCCCTACCCTGGGAACTTCCATATGCCACAGGTGCAACCCTAAAAAGCAAGAAAGAAAAAAAAGAAAGAAAAGAAATTTCGGTCCCTCGTTAAACAAAAGCTGCACTTCAACCTTGGAGCTGAAGGAGCAACAGTAGATTCTTCACTTTTCAAGAATGAGTTTTGCAAGAAAAACACACACAAAAAAAAATGATGGGACCCAAGATATCTAGATTTCTAACTCAGACATTTGACCCCTCCTTGTTTAACTGCACTGTCTGTGAATCACATAAGATCAGAATCTGTAGAGAAAAAATAAAAAAGTATGCTTCACATATAAGATTGCACTATGGTAAGAGTGCCTTTTTTTTTTTTTTAGGAGTTCATGCAGTCCAGGAAACTGAGAATTTGTGAAACAATAGGAAATAGGAATAAAATAAGTAAGCTGAATACACATAAAACTTAAATTACACCTTAAATTTATCCTTTTTTTTTTTTTTTTTTTTCTGGCATATGAAAGTTCCCAGGCTAGTAGTTAAATTGGAGCTGTAGGGAGTTCCCTTCGTGGCTCAGTGGTTAACGAATCCTACTAGGAACCATGAGGTTGCAGGTTCGATCCCTGGCCTTGCTCAGTGGGTTAAGGATCCGGCGTTGCCGTGAGCTGCGGTGTAGGTTGCAGACGTGGCTCGGATCCCGCGTTGCTGTGGCTCTGGCGAAGGCCGGCAGCTATAGCTCCTGTTAGACCCCTAGCCTGGGAACCTCCATATGCCGCGGGTGCAGCCCTAGATAAGGCAAAAATACAAACTGGCATCTTCAAGGATACTAGTCAGATTCATTACCGCTGAGCTACGACAGGGCCTCCCAACTTTATACTTTTTAACAACTTGGGTTTTATACCTATACCATCTATGAAAAGTTTGCTCATGTTTATTGGCTTGGATTTTATCATTAACTTGCTTGTCCCACCTACCATCAAGTTGAAAGAGTAGTGAATGGAGCTGTAAAAAGTTTTCAGAAATAGGTACTTGGTATAAAAAAGAGTCGATGGTGTTTTCATTAACATGGAAGGATGTTTTTCACTTTGTTCATGTCTTTGGTAACAAATAGACTAATATCTCTCCTGCTGTAACTGAACTTGAACATTTTGAAGGGAACAACAAAAATTGGGTGGTGTTTACTTGGGTCTGACTCACACTAGAGCAACAAAAGGAGCAGATCACAGCCATTCCTTCATTGTGTTTCAGTGCCACCCAAAGCCACGGTACTGATCGTTTTTCAATGAGGTGAAAAACAAGTAAACTAGTAAACTCCTGAGAGTCCATTGCCTGCATATGCTAGTGTTTATAGAGTTAAAACTTCTAGTTACAATCAGTAACTCTTTCATTTGTCCCTTAAAAGTCTTCTGAGGTAGGAAGCTGTGTCTCTGGAATTTATCAGCCTCCTGAGATGGTGCTGCCACCAGTGCATTATTTTTAAGCTTGTTGCACATAAGAATCTTCTGTGAACATTGAAATAGGCAGATATCTTTTAAGAGGTTCTTATTTTGTGAGTGTGGAGCGATGCCTCATTTCCATCCTTTTGGTTCAATCAAACATCTCCAAACTTAAAATTCCTGCTTCCACCTTCCAGAAATTTTATTTCTATTCAAAGTCAAGTTCTTATTGTATCTTCTAAAATTGTTCATCCACTGTTCTTTCCCTCACATTATTTTGGTTTCTTCTTCTTTCCTTCAGAATGTTCACAATTAGAAACAAAACAAAAGATTCATTCATTTATTGAATAAATATTTAATAAGAATGTACTATGTGCCAGCTACCATGAGGAAGGCTAATTTTATTATAATGATTAGAACAGACATGGACCCTGACCCCAGGAAGTTCATACAAATAAATATCTCATTATAAATTCCAACCATTCACAGGAAGAAAAAGCACAGCAGATTGTCTTATTAAAATAGGAACATTAAGGAAAGACTCCCATGAACAGTTGGTGATTTAATTGAGATCTTAGGGCTGAATTTTCATAGCAGGCAGAAATGGGAGTAGGCAAGGGACAGGACAAATTGAGATAGAAAAGGATTTGACTTATGGAAGGAATTGAAAAAAAAGTAGTAAGATTGAAGTACATGGGGAAAAAGGAGAGAAATACGCAAAGGCTCTGGAGGAGATAAGGGTCAGATAACGGCAAAGTTTAGATGTTCTCATCCATGCAAGTCTTTTAAGCATTTTATTAAAGTGATAACACAATAAAATTTGTGTTTGAAATTTTCTCAGATTGCTGTAATGAGAATGGGGTAATAAGCAGTAAACGGGGAAGGGGGGAGACGGAGCAGTTAGGCATGAACCCATTGAAAAGGAAGACCTTGGCCCTGCTTTCAGAGAACTCATAGACTAACAGAGGAGACCACCCTGTAAAACGTAAATTTCAGCATAATGTGGCATGAGGGTGGAAAGATCTGATGAAGTGTGGTAAGTCAGGGTGGCCCAGGACATGGAAAACAAGTATGTAAATTTTAGCAGAAACCAAGGATTGTGCAAGTACGTTGGAGAAACTGTTGGCTTCCTACAAAGCCTCTGGAACTTAATGGCTATGAACACATTTGTTCATTTGCTCATTCACTGATAAGCACTTGTTGAGTGCCTGCTGTGGGCTAAGCAGGTGCCAAGTAGTAGATTTATTGAAAAGTGTTTGTTGACTGCCTACTGTGTGCTTAGCGGGTGCCAAGTAGTAGATTTATTGATAAGCATTTGTTGAGTGCCTACTGTTTGCTAAGCAGGTGCCAGGTAATAGATTTATTTTTTTATGCTACAGAGATTATTTTCATTCAGATAGAATTCTGAATTTTTGCTTTACAAATGTCTTTAAAAAAGTTATCATCCCTCCATTTTACCTGGCTGCTTATTCTTCGTGTCTGAAAACAATTCCCTCAATTATCACTATGACTTCTAGGTACCTGTGTCTCTCCATGGGGTCAGTATCCCTGTGAAACAGTCACTGTAAGCACAAAAGAAGGGACCTTTTAAACTGGGGTCCCAATTGATAGGTAGAATAAAAACAATACACTCATGATTTTCTATTTTAAATCTTGTTGTAATAGAATATTTCATCTTCCTTCCCACAGACAAAAGGAATGGTTTATATTTATTTGAATTCATAATTACCATTGAAGTGATGATTATTATATACTTGGGATGGCTGAAAGAAGGATGAAGGAAAAATATTTTCAAGTTCAGATATTGAAAATTTTTGCTAAAATTAATAGTGAACATGTGTCCTGAAGGTTATTTACAGAATACCAAATCCTTTCTCTTAGCCTGTGGTCCAAGGGCAGGGTCATAATTCCTAAGGCATTAATAACCTTGAGGTATGATGTTTTTGTATGAAGTAATGCAAACTAAGCCATTGTTATATATAGCGTTAATAATAATAATAATTGTTATTAATAATAACAATTATAGTTATCATTACTATAATATTTAAGGAATTATTCCAGTTAATAAGTGTGGAAGTCCAATTTTGCTTTTAGTCGTTCAGAGTTTTTGTAATATGGCCAGAACATATTTTTGAAGTATGGGTATAACATAGGGTTTATGGATGATTATAACCATGAATCAAAGTGTGAAGATCAACAGAAAATTTTTTTAAAAGTTATTATCAAAAACGACAGCCCTCAAAACATATTATTTTAATTATGAACTTTTTTAAAAAAGGGAAATAATATTTAATAATCTATGCTTAAAATCCATTCCATTTTTGTATCTATGGACTCATCCCAATATTGTTAGTTTTCCTTTATACCTGAATAAATGCAAAAGTTAACTTTAGCATTTTAGTTTGATAAGGAAGATTTGTTTATACTGTTATTTGAATGAGTGTTTTCTTAATTGGGGGAATTTTTTAGGATGACAAGCAATATATCCAGACCACACGGTATTATCAGAATCTGGGAACTGCCAGATTCTATGAGAGAGGAGCTCTAAGATGGAAATAAAGTGCAAATAACTTCTTTATTATACATTTGCTGATTCTCTTCCATAGGAAAGACACTAACTTCATTTGCTTGTAAAGACATATCTTCCCTGAGGTTTGAAGGCAAGTGGTTTGGCTCGAAGTGTTTCCTCTTAAAACTTTATAGATTAGAATTATAAAGAATTTAATTATGTCCATAAAACAAGGAAGCAAAATAGATGATAAGTACAAAATCTTAAAAGTAAGAAATATATATAATGTCAAAACAGACCATTAAGATTTGGTGGTTAAATTTGAACCGCCAATCGTTGTTCATACTGCCTTTGCCAGATATTCTTTTTTGTTTTAAAGATAAGTTCATGTGCTTCAAACAGTTCATGTTTTTTTTTAATTACTCAATGAATTTTATTACATTTATAGTTTTACAACGATCATCACAATCAAGTATCATGTGAAGAGGAAGGGATTAAAACTAGATGTCCAGTGCCTTGTGTATTTATCCAGCAGTGTGCCTCCAAGCCACACTTTCTGTCCCAACACTCTCCTGCAGTTCTTCAGAAAATACAGGATCCCATGTCTGTTTCCATATAATGCTTTCAAGGAAAGGAGGACTGTGTTGAAGCAAATAAGGAAAGGTGGGGGGAGAAAAGTTAGCTAAAATTTTTCAAACTCCAAACAGAACTAATTTATTAGCTTGAGTTTTGAGAAAAGGTTCATCCCAGTCATTACTCAAAAACTGTTTATTCCGCTCCCACATGTGCTGTTAAAAAACTATTTTGAAACTTAGTTTGAATAATTTTAGTTATTCGTAAAAAGATCTGACTTAGAAATAAAGTGGAAAAGTGAATAAAAGGACATTGAAATGTCCACAAATGCTTAATAAGACAAAATCTTTCCCAAATGTTATATCATATTGCTTTTATTTAAAATGTCACTTTCAACTAAAAATGAAGTTTTTGTCATTAACGTCACCACTATTGACTAACATAATAATCAAAGGAAGACAATATTTAAGAGTATTTAAAATGTCTACCAAATCAATATCAGCAGAAAAATGAAGTGCTTTTGTTCATATTAAATGTGCACATTGCTCTGAAGAAAACTAAGCATGACAATTTTCAGCTCTGGTTATGTTTATTATTCAACTTTGTGTTTAATATTTTTGTTTATATATTATACCCTTTAGATTTCCAAAGTTCAAATGAAAAACCCAGCCTTATGAGTACAAAGAGCAGACAAACTATTGTAAAACATTATTAAAATGTTCTAGATATTTTTCATATCAAAAACCAGATTTGAGGGGTTAAAATCTAATCCCTTAAGTCTGTCATCTTTCATGAGTGCATTTTTCCCTATGAAAACAATGGCATTGTTAGGAAGAGGCCTCAATACTTAGTATGGGTGAACTTCACTGAAGAGATGCAGACAGAAAAGTGGAAAAAAGAAGGTGGGGAAAATTGGGAAATCTAACAAAGTCCCACTATCATGTTCATTAATTGTAACCACATTTTCCTTAGAATCAACAAAATACTGCTACTTCTCAAACTCATGTGGAGATACCTAAAATTTCATGCATTTAAAGGCAAAAGGATGAATTACTCTTCCAAGAGGAAGGAATATAATTCCCCCTTGGGGAGGGGGCACTTAGAGAACTGCAAACTTCTTTGTCTTCAGTTCTTTCCTAAAACTTAGGTCTTCCAACATTGGTTCATGATTCAATGTACTCCACCTTTGCTATATTTTTCATTATAAAATGTTATCATCAGGAAAGAAAGCTCCAGCTAATCCTCCCAACCAACTACCTGCTTGTTGAATGCATTTTCCAACTGACCTGCTGTTTCTTCATCTTGGCTATCTGGTCAACCACCAATGTTTCCTTTATCAGTCATAGGGTGGATGAATGGTTACTAAAAGTAGAATGTTTTGAGGAGGTTTTTTTGTCTGTTTGTTTGTTTATTTGCCTTTCACTCATTCAAGTAGATGATTCTGCTTTCTGCATACCCCCTCAGGGAGGTATGTGGCAATAACAACAAACAAACAAAGGAAAAACACAGTAGCTACCTACCAGGTGTTTCATCTCCAGCCTTTTGTTTCTGAAGAGGCAAGAGGGTGATGAGCTTCACTTGAAAAAAAAAAATCCCAGAACACTACAAATGTAGACAAATCATCATAGGGTCAGAACTGAAACTTTTTAAGGTCATTTACAGCTAAAGTCAAAGATGTCAGAGTAACAATAACCACAGTGCTGGGCAAGCTCCCCTGGGGTCCTCCCTGAGACTGAAGTCTTGGACTAACTTTTCTATTTAACACACAATAATTTCGCTTCAAAAGTACTTTCAAATGCTTGTTTTACACACTCTTAATGAAGTACTTCAAAAGGTTTTAACTTTATTAAAGTGGTATTTGATTCATACAGATCAATATTTGATTTTCTGAAACATAATCATAAGATTATATATATAAACATACACATATATATATACACACTTTAAATGGGTATCCAAATACTACATGATTGCTTCAACATTGCAACGCTTTTAATGTGTTTTTACTACAGAAAAAGTTTAATGTGTAAAACACATAATAAAAATGACACAAAAGGAATATAAAATTGGACAGAATTTTTACTTTGAAAAGCTTAGAGTAATTATGATTTCTATTTATGTAAATATATTTAGGGTATCTTTCAAAAAGAACATAAGATATTACAAAAATTTGTGGATATAAAAATAGGTTCACAATATATGTCTATATCAAATATGTATTATATATTATAATATGTATGTATTAATATGCCTATGCATATGCATAGATTCTGTAAAGTTACACATAAATGTTCACAACCATTGTGCATGGATTAGGGTTTGATAATAACCCAATTATTTTTAATTTTTTCTTTCTGCTTATCAAAATTACCTATTGTCTATGTGAGTATGTATTGATTATGATTCTTAAACATTTAATAACATTATTTTAAAATGTAAAATTTTAAATATTTTTTCCAAAAATTAAATTACAAAATAGTGTTTTTAGAAAATTCTTTTTTAATTTTCAGATTTTTTATAATGATTTTTACTTTTTCCACTGTAGCTGGTTTACAGCGTTCTGTCAGTTTTCTACTGTGAAGCAAGGTGACCCAGTTACACAGACATGTATACATTCTTTTTTCTCACATTATCATGCTCCATCATAAGTTACTGGATTTAGTTCCCAGTGCTATACAGCAGGATCTCATTGCTTATCCGTTCCAAAGGCAAGAGTTTGCATCCAGAAAATTCTTAAGCTTCACAGTTTATCAAAAGATAAACTGAGACCTAAAGCACTGATTATTTTATTCTTGTAAATATCATTTATTGATATATGGAGATATTACGCTTCATTGACCTTAAGGTACTCATAATCTAATTTGAGTAAAATATATATATATATATATATTATATATATATGTATATATAATATATATCATACCATGTTATAATTTTATAAACTTTTGATAAATACCAAAATAGATAAATGTGCACAGACCTGTATGTTCTGTCCAGGCTGGTCTTTCTTTACTTCCTTAGCTCAGATGAGCACTCTGCAGCCCCAGGATCTTTGCATCTGCCAGCTCTATCTCCTCCCTTATTTTCCTCACTTTCACAAAAGGCAATACCTTGTCTTCCCTTTGGTCTCAGCTTACATGGTCCTTCCTCAGGGCACTCTCTGTCCTGACCAGCATAACTAAAGTCAGCTCCTCTGTAATTCCTCACAATTCAACTTGGACTGTAATACAGCTTCCTTGTAATTCATTTCCTCCCAACACATTCCAAATCTGCAATTATTAATATTTCTTTTTCTATTCATTTTGCTAGTCTTCCAATTGAGAATTCAAAGTTCTAGAAGGAAGAGGTAGACGTCTTTTATTTATGGTTTTGTCTCAGTCAGTGATCAATGAATAAATGACTGGATTGTAATTAATTTCTTTCTGACCCATTTTTTAAAAGATTGAAAATTGATATCAGTTCAAAAATTTTTATACAGTTTGTAACATGTACAAATTACTTATCTAGTTTATGTTCCAGGAAATATTCGATTTTCTTTGCATGTGGAATCCATCTCTCTCTCTCTCTCTCTCTCTCTCTCTCTCTCTCTCTCTCTATATATGCATATAATTACATAATATAATAGTTATACATACATGTTTAGACTTAATTTGGTGAGTGATTTGGAATAAGCTCCTTAACAGCTCCCAGACTGTTTGCACCAATGTAATACAACCATAATCAGGTCTGCCTTTTTTCAAACTTGCTGTCTGCCTTACTAGCCCTACACATCTTGAAAATTTGAAGTCAATTTCTAACTCTAGCATAAAAGCTCTTTTTGTATTATAAATAATGATTATATGCCATAGAGCACAACACTTGAGAAAGAAAAGGCTTATAAATTATTTTATTGGATTTTTTAATGTTCTGAACGAAGATATAAATCCAGAAAACTTGTGCCAATTTTCATAATATTATCTGGTAAACTGCCTTAATGCTTTTGGAAAAGAGGCTGTATACAGTGACAGATATAGATAAGTAAATAGATAAAATATCACAGGTTGATATTGTCTTATAAGTACAAGTGCTTTTTTTTTTTTCAAACTGACTGCAATCCCTGACACTGAAAGCACAGTGCTCAGAACAAAATAGGCTCTCAATAAATATTTGCTGATTAATGATGAATGCACATATGCTTCAAAAAGTACCAAGTGATATGTAAATATAAGGTGGCAATGTATATTTTAATCATGATCATGATTGTGATAATAAGCACATGATTTTATCAACTAGGTGGAAAAGCAATAATATTGACTTCTTGCTAATGTTTGAGGTAACCCGTATTGGTGTTAATGAATACTCGTATAGAAGAGTGTTCCACTGTTTTATTTTATCTCAAAATTGAGCATGATTAAAATAATGAGTGGTTTAATAGAAATCCCAATTCTTAAAAAGTCTAACACAAACACAAAAACAACATTTAATTCTTCTATACCAGCATTGGATCTCAGCTAGAAGCAGCATTCTTACATGTTTGGACAGAAAACAGCACTTCATTTATAAATAATGTTTTTATTTAAATAATCTTGAATTAAAATGAAACCTTTGGCCCTGCTAGTAATTAAACAGCAGTGCTTTACGCTAGTCTTATTCTAAACATGCAGACAGAGAAAAACACTTTGCAAATAAAAGTATACACAAGCTGCAGTGTTTGGGTCCATTAGGGAGAACACCTGCAAAGCTTTTACTTCCCCACTTAGGCTTTTTTTAGTGGGATGAAGTGTGATAGTACTCTTGTCCCCATATGGGAACGAGAGATTAGTCCCAGCTAAAACATCCAGCGCACTCAGCTACCTGGGGCCGATTGAGGAACCTGAGCTTAACTGATGTTCGAGCTGGAATGAGAGGCACTCGAAGCAACCGGCCACATGGGGCACAGAGAGAGAAGGGCACTCGTGAGGCCAAATAGGCTGTGTGCTTGATTGTCTCCCACCGGGGGTGGAAGCAAAGTCACTGCTCAGGGTGGCCTATTCAGTCTAATTCAGCGGGTGGACCTGGCTGAGTCTCTAGGTTGAAAACCCCTGGGGCTCTGATCCTGTCCTCTGAGCCTGTCAGCATCTGAGCAGGATTCTCAACCAGTTCAAGGACAGTAAGAGGTAGTTAAGGCTTCTTAGCCTCGAGGCACAGAGACAGAGGGGGATACACAACTGTTTTCTCCTTATAACGTAGGGCTTATATTTTGCCCTTTCACCTTCAGAAACTTCTTCTTGTCGAGGGTCCAGACGAAAGGAGAAGAGCTGTTCGAGCCCCTCCCCCCACTTCCTTTCCATGTGAAACCAGGGCTCTGAGTAAAATGAGATGCAAATACGCAATGTCCTTTGGCCCGGAAGTGCTTGCTCAGGGGTGACGTTACCACGTCACCTTACTGTTTCACTGCGTTAGGTGCAATGAGTTAATGGTGGAGACAGAGTCTCAGAATTCAGCTTTCTAAAGCTAGGACACTATGAAATAAGAATGACTGTGGTTTAAACGCTCTACGATTGTTTTGTGCTTAATCTTGGATGTATATTGTGAACTAAATTTCTTTAGTCTCAGAGAATTTAGTTTCAGAGCGGGAGTGGTAAAGCTCAGAAGCAGCACCTTGCAAACAAACCTTTTTCGTATCTCACAAACTTTTTGTCTAGACTCCCTGTAACAGGTAAGGCTCCAAATCGTATTCACACAGAACTACAGCCGCCTTCTGTCTAGCAGTTAGCAGATGACTCTTTCTCCCTTAATCAGATCTCCCCTTTCCTGCTTAAAAACTTCCAGGGTTTTTTTGTTTAGCATATCATTTATTTTCAACTCTGGCTCCATAATAGAATTTTTTTTAAAAAACACAAGGATTTACACCAGCATTGTTAATTTATTTACTCGGGGATGAGGGATGGGCATTGGAGCTTTTTAATAAGCCTGGATTCTTAGGTGTATTTACAAATGAGACTTCCTGATTTAAATATTTCTGTCTCCAAGCTCACTAGTATAACTCTCATTCTGACAATCCCAATGCTAAAATTAAATACAAAATGGGAGAGTGGCCTGAGAATTCCCTGAGCAGCCCCAACCACTTAAGCCATGTGAGCAGAACTAAATCTAGTTTATGTCATGACCGTAGATGAGACTTAACTTAGGTAATTTTTCATAAATGTCTTTGGCAATCAGGGAAGTAGCTTAAGTCATCTTCCTAAAAATGATATAATAACTTCTAACCAACCACCTGCAACCTGGAAATGCTCACTGTAATAAGCAGTCATCGTAACAACTTCCTCATTTTCACTTTATCCTGTAACTTCAGGCCACTGAATGTCATATCAGTCTTTGAATTTAGAAGCTCTCAGTTTATGAGCTGTTCTTACATATACAATAAACATTTACTAAATACTATCTACTGATTGTAGTTTACATTTTGCTGTTTCTGGATTTTTGATACCAACTTCCTTCCCCCAGTGCACGCTAGAGCCATCTCTATGGTGTTCTTATATCATTCTGTGTTTATAACCCCCGTGACACTTATCACATCACTTATTGCAGCCCTATGTCTCTTGTTTCTATACCAGAATATGAATCTTTGTATCCATAGTACCTGATACTCAGTAATTTTTAAAACTGTAACAAATGGGGATTTTGAAAGTGAGCTCAGCAACTGTTTGTTGAGGGTCATCTCTGTATCACACTTTTGGTCTCTTGGTCTGCACACAATTCCTGGTCCTTTGAGGCTTTAGTATAGGGAACATGGTAATTTAACCAAATCACTACACAATCAAATAGTTGACCGCAATCTAAGGTACAGAATAAAAAAAAAAAAAAGCAATTTGAGTAGGTCTGTGATGGTTTCCATAAAGAATTGTATTGCCCTCTAGAATTGAGATGAGTAGGATTTTTCTGCACTCAGCAGAAGCAAAGCTGATCCTAAACATTAGGAATAGGGTATTCCTGTAGTGAATTTGCAGTTAGTGAAAAGGGGAGTAGAGAGATGAGGCCACTGAAGTCAGCTAGAAACCGGTCACAAAGGGCCTCCTAGGCTATGGTAAAGGCCAGCGAATTTGAATCCAAGTATAATGGGAAGATGCATGCATTAGTGAGGCAGCCTATAGGTTTGGTACAGCTGGAAGCACTACTTACCATTAGGCTAAAGGGGTAACAGGGGACAGGTAGTATGACAGAACTTCTGATGCAAGAGAAAGCCATGGCTGAAATTCCTGGTAATGACTGGGCCACACAGGAAGTGACTATTGGATGGAAGCTGGAATCACATTTCCATTTTCACAACCTACTGCGAAACCAACCAGGAGGAAAGAAGCCTAGGAAATAGTTCCCTGTGGCAAAGATCAGCACAGAAAAGGTTGGGAGTCGATCTAATAGCAAACCAATACTCTAGCAACTGTAATAAGCAGGGTAGGGTTGTGAAGATGTGGTCAAGTTTAATTTAAAATTAACTCCAGTGTCCACATGACCTAAGTAGAGGATACCAGAAATAGAGCAGAGTTATAGAGATGTCTGTTGGGAGGAAGATCAAACAAAGATGTAGGCAGTAGTGATGGAGAGAGAGATGGCTGTGTTTGAAATATATTTAAGAGACAGGTAGAAGCAGCAGGATCATTTCTTGAAGGGAGGGGAATTTGGACTTTGTTCTCTTTGTTATGGGAAGTCCCTTCAGGTTTTTGATCAGAGGAGACAGACGTAGTGCCATCCGCTTGAGATAAATTGAATGGATAAGACATTCAAGACTGGGAAACCTGTTAAAAGGTTACTGCAATAGATCAAGCAGTAAGAATATCAATGTATCAAGGTGAACAACTAAACAAACAGGAAAACAAAAGAATAATAGCAAAGCCTAAAGTTAATTCTATTTAGTTTAAAAATGAGTACTGAAATAAAATTGATTTTTAAAAACCCTTCCCAATGTATTCTATTAATTTAATAATATCCAAGCTCAATAAAAGTAATTTTATTAGCTTTATTGTTTGCAAGCCCAGAATCAACTGACATTTTGCACCGAGGCTAGTTCATTTGATTGATTTCAGTCTCAACATAGATGAGCAAACGTGAAGCTCTAATGACCACATGTGATTAATTCACAATTTATTCATTTTGATATTATTTGTCAAATGCCAGAAGGGTATATTTATTTTTAGCTACAAAGAAAATAAATATGTAAGGCCATATGTACAGAATTTTCTTCTTCAAGAAGAAAATACATAGAAGTAATATGTATCTAGGTAAGAAGACATGATTTTCCAGAGATCCATAAAATTCCTAAAATTCTTTTGACCAGAAGTCAACAGTCTCCAAATTTTTACATCATGAAGCCCCCATGATGATAGTAATATTTGTTTTGTTATTTTTCTCACTTAATATTTCTTATATGAATTTTATTAAGTCAGTTCCCTCATCCTTCATTCAACAAATATTTATTGAGTATTTTTTTACTATGCCTGCATCTGTGCTAGGCTTTGGGAATATAAAAATAAACAAAATAAATAAAAATGCTTGCCCAGGTAGAGTTTACATTCTAGTTCTCAATTAATGTTTGGTGGGTGTGTGGAATAGTGGAAACTCTTCCAAAAACTCTTCTGAATTAAAAATTTAATAGAGAAAGACACTGTAGAACCATAATTTCAACTCAGTTTCTATACAAGAAGGGAAATACAGCTTAAGAAGAGGATAATAATACAAGCTGGATGTATTTCCTTGGTCCTTCATCCTTTCTCTATAGTCTTATCAGTTTTACAAATCCATGGATGACATCACTGAGGTTAGGAGCAAATACAAAATACTTTTGCATTTATTCTATATCTCTTCAGTATAAGTCCAAAGTATGCACATGGAAAACTAGGACTTAGTCATTGAGTTACTTCTTTATTAGATGACTAAATTCTATATTTTATTATCTTACTCATTGCATTTTAAATATTGCAAGAATAAAAATACTAGTAATTTATATTTAATTTTAATTTTTTTTTGAGGAGTAGGACTCTGGTCAAAAACAAAACAGGAAGTTATACCTGGGCTATTTTTGTGGCTTTCAAAAGCATTTCCAAAACTGACTAAATTTATCATACTGTATTTTCTAAGCAAAGTGTTGTCTGGGTGGATTTTTGCATCTAGTGTAAGTAAAATTAATTAATAATATGAAAAATAAATTACAATGTTATTAACAATTACTTATATTATTTTCCTAGTCTTATAGTAGGAGTTAAAATGATAACTTAGACTTATCTTTAAATATATTTTTATTCATTTTATAAATAATTTTTTAAGAAGGGCTGTCTTGCATTTACCCTATGATCCAAATGAAGGGCAAAAAATTCTCCAATTACATTTTTATTTGTTTTTAATCTATTTCTTTTAACTTATTGAAGCTATATGCCCTTGAAATTGTTTTTTTCCCCATGCATTGTTCATATTACTTCCTTCCCTCCACCATTTTTCAATATTTTTTCTTAACTTGTTAATAGAAATGTGCCAAAATCCCTGACACAAGCCACTCTCAGCCTCAGTATCACTGATGAGCTATAAATTGGGTATGAGTGTTACATCTAGTCCCTCTTGTATACACAATTACTTCTTTTTTTTTTGTAATGACTTTTTCCATTATAGCTGGTTTACAGTGTTCTGTCAGTTTTCCACTGTACAGCAAGCTGACCCAGTCACACATACATGTATACGTTTTTTTTCTCACATTATCATGCTCCATCATAAGTGACTAGACATAGTACCCTGTGCTATACAGCAGCATCTCATTCCTTATCCATTCCAAAGGCAATAGTTTGCATCTATTAACCCCAAATTCCCAATCCATCCCACTCCCTCTCCCTTTTCCTTGGCAACCACAAGTCTGTTCTCCGTGTCCATATCTATCAATAACTACCTTAAATGTCAATGGACTGAATGCCGTTGAAACTGCGATATTGAATTTAAAGTTCTAAAAGTTCTGGAGACGTATCAGACACTGCATTAATTGTGTGTGTGTGTGTGCGTGTGCGTGTGTGCGTGTGTTGCACATACATAAAACTAATCTATTAAATTAGATTCAATGGGTTAAACCAAGTTAGATAATTTGGTAACAGTTTGAAAGAAGTAAGGAACAAGATGGCCAAGGTGCTAGATGTCAGCTGAGTGAACGCTCTATCACAGAGCCTCCTTCTCTAGTGTGTCTATATCACACTCTCTCTAAAAGAGGTGAACAATGAAGACCTCACTTTAGAACATGAGAAAAAGACATCTTTTAACATACACTGAGAAGACAAGAGTTTCGATTCACTCTTGCAGAAAACAAATGTGGATATATATAATAAATAATTGTAAGGAATCTTTTTTTTTTGTCTTTTTTTGCCTTTATGTAGAGCCGCACCCGCGGCATATGGAGGTTCCCAGGCTAGGGGTCTAACAGGAGCTGTAGCCGCCGGCCTTCGCCACAGCCACAGCAACGCGGGATCCGAGCCGCGTCTGCGACCTACACCACAGCTCACGGCAATGCCGGATCCTTAACCCACTGAGCAAGGCCAGGGATCGAACCCACAACCTCATGGTTCTTAGTCGGATTCGTAAATCACTGAGTCACGAAGCAAATTCCTGTAAGGAATCTTAATTATGGAAATCAAACACTATTTTTCCCTACTCTTCAGTGATAAAAATAAATGGAACCAGTCTTTATGAGAAAAATCTAGAGAGATGCTCCCTGGGAAACCATACTCTCTGAAACTATTTGTTAAGGAAAGTCCAATCAAGATGGAAGAAATGAGGGAGCTCCCATCATGGCTCAGCGGAAACGAATCTGACTAGTATCCATGGGGATGCAGGTTCGATCCCTGGCCTCACTCACTGGGTTAAGGACCTGGTGTTTTTGTGGGCTGTGGTTGTAGAGTGCAGATGTGACTCAGATCTGGCATTGCTGTGACTGTAGTGTAGGCCAGCAGCAACAGCTCTGATTCAACCCCTAGCCTGGGAACCTCTATATGCCACAAGTGCGGCCCTAAAAGGACAGGAAAAAAAAAGATGAAGAAATGATGGATCATAGACATGCATCTGTAAGGCAGAAATGACATAACCAAGAGCAAGTGGGAAAGAAAAAATAAGTCTGGGACACAAGGTATAGTATAAGGCAAGTTTTTCTGTAGACAGACACAGTGTACTATATCTAAAGTGAGAATGCTTCTATTTCATTTCTTTGATGAATATTTGCTCAGTGTCAAATATGAACCATGCACTAGTGATAGAGCAGTAACAGGGACAGTACTAGCTCCACTGGCATCATGATCTGGCTTTCCTTAAGCAAAGTGGGCAGTGAAGAATGAACAAATTGATATATGACATGATGGCAAACACAATCATAAGTGCTATGAAAAAATATAAAATAGTATAATGAGGTAGTGAGTAGGGTACAATTTTAGTACAAGTTGTCAGGGAAAAACTATTAGACAGGTGCCATAAACAAGTAATCGTACAGTGAAAATCACAAAACACTGCAAAGAAGATCTAAATACTAGAGTGATATGTAAAACTCATTGATTAGGAAAATTAATCATCTAGTGACCATGATCCTAAAATTTATTCATAAATCAACACAATTGCATTCAAAATGTCATACAGCTCTTTTTTTTTGGAGCGGGGAGAAATAAGTTGACAAGTTGATTCTATAACTTAACATGGGAATGTAAGAGATTTAGAATAGCTAACGTAATTCTGAAAAAAAACAAAATGGAAGACTGACACTACTTAATCAAGACAATTCAAAGCTGAGGTAATCAATGGTGTGTGGTATTGGTATAAGAATAGATATAAATACCAATGAATAGAACTGAGTCCTGAGATAGATCCTCATCTGTAGTCATTTTTGATAGTGATGCCAACATAATTCAATGAGGAAGAGCAATTCTCTTTTCAATCAGTGGTGCTGGATAATTCAATATAGACTTGGAAAAACAGCTTCAACCATTACCTCACACCCTACATGAAAAGTGATTTGAAATGGTTTATAGTTCCAAACGGAAAATGTAAAACTAGAAAAATTTTGAAGAAAAGGTGAGAGAATATCTCAGGAAATGTTACGTGGGCAATACTTTATTAATAGGAGACAGAAAGCACAAGGAAAAATTGATAAACTTTGTTTTATCAAAACATTAAAAATTTCCTTTCAGAATGCATCATTAAAATCAAATAAAAAAAAAACAAGGATACTCACTGGGAGAAAATATTCATATTTTCTCCAAAAAGGAGAGAGTATTTATCCGGAATGTTCCTAAGAATCATTACAACTCAATATTTGGATAAAAGCCCAATTAAATATGGCAGAGATTTACACATGTATTGTTGCAAAGTATGTATACAAACGGCCAGTGAGCATGGGAAAATGCTGGACATCTTTATTCTTAAGAGAAATGCAAGCTAAAGCCACAGCGAGAAGGCTTTGCACACTTACCAGAACAATACAATTTAAGATAACTGACAATACTGAGTGTTAGCAAAGATATAGAGTAACTGTAGCTCTCATACATTTCTGCTGGAATGTAAAATGACAGAACCATTTGATAATCAGTTTACCATTTCTACGATGCTAAATATACACTTATCTTAAGGCCCAGTACCACCACTCCTAGCTACTCACTCAAGATAAAGTAAAACATATGTACGCAAAACCTTGTACAAAAATATTTAAAACAATTTAATCCATAATATTAAAAAATTGGAAGACACATATATTTGTCACTAGATAAATGTATAAATGCTCCCATATAATAAAATAATACTCCATAATATAAAGAAACAAGTTTTGGCATGTGTAGCAAGATGAATGAGCTTCCAAAAAATGTTACATTGAAATAAGCAGTCAGAACAACAAAGGCAAAATGAAATAATATTGCATAATTCCACTTATATGAAAATTTGTAGACATTCCATGGTGAGGGCCAGTTGGTCAACGGCATCCTGGGGTGGAGTGTTAGGCAAGTCTGAGAGTTGTCACAAGGGCATCTTCTGGGGTGACAGAAATGCTCCAATACATCCTGGTTTTGTGGTGATGATTACACTGGGCATATTCACTTGTCAAATCTCATTGATCTTCTCACTGAAAATGTGTATAATTCATCACTTGTAAATTTTACCTCAATAATATTAACTAGAATAAAATCAGCTAGATAATCTGGTTGTATTTAAGCCCAACTGTTTGGGGCATCAGATCACTATCAAAACAATGAGAACTAGAGACACTTAGATCAGGGAGAGACGATCAGCCAGGTGAGCAGAGCCTGATATTTTGTAATACTTTATGCCGTGATGCATTTAATAATTCTAAAACTGTGGGTGAGAGATGGAAAAGCTGAGCAGAAAATAGTTTAAGAGCCATGGGGAAAGCAGAATAAGACCCTGAGCAATCTCTAAACGAAGGGACGAGATTTGAATCTTAGGTCTCACCAAGTAGGAAGTGGTTGATAAATATCACAGTCTGTACGTTGTAATTCTAAAAAGGAGTTAGATAAATCATAACTCGAGCAGTCCTTTTAAAGATTTAAACCTTTGGCACATCATCTCAATCTCAAATGATTTTTCCCTAGCTGGAATGTCTGCTAAAATTTAAAAAATATCCTCTGTGGAGGAAGATAAAGTCATTCAGTGTCTCAAACTAAACCTACCATTTTTCATACACAATGACAAGCAGTCAATTAAAAAAAACAAACAAACAAAAAAAAAACAAGTATGGGGGGAATGAAGCAATAGAGACAAATGTATAACACAGTTTTGGAATAATCAATCTCATTCTCAAAATGTCTATGATTAATAAATATGTTTAAGACAAAATAAAAGTTGGAAAATTTGGGCAAAAATGGAAAAAATCAAATGGAGACTCTTGATCTGGAATGAACTGTGGCCGGCAGAATTCTAGAGGGCTCCAGGACACTTCCCACTTTGCATTATTCCCGTGATTATGTTAGGTTACATGGCAAAGGGCTAAAATGAAGATGACTCATTAGTTGATCTTGAGAAAATTATTCAGCTGGAACCAGTCTAACTACATGGAGAGTTTTTAAAAACAGAGTTTTCTTTGGTCAACAGCAGTAGAGGAAGACAGACCTTCAAAGCATTAGGGAGATTCATCTTGTTGTACCTGGCTCTGAAGTTTAAAGGGGTCACATGTCAAAGAATGTGGGTGACTTAGGAGCTGAAAGTCCCTATCTGGTGGCCAAAAAGGAAACTGGGACCTCTGTCCTCCAACTGAAAGAAACTGAACTCAAAACCTGGATGAATTTGGAATCAGATTCTTCTCCAGAGCCTCCGGATGAGAGCCTAGTATGGCCAACACCTTGATTTTGACCCGATGAGACCCTAAGAAGAGAATCCAATCAAAACCACCTGGAGTTTCAACCTACAGAACTGAGAGCTAATAAATGCATCTTGTGTTAAAGAACTGAGTGTGTACATGAATAGAGTACAAATACATATATGGTAACCAGGAATAACTCAAAAAATGCATTTAGTGACCGATTAAATATAGCTCAGTACAGCTCTAAAAATAATAAAATGTGCATGATTAACTAGAAGACAGATACAATGAAAATTGGGATTAAATCACAGAAAAAAATGACGGAAAACATAGAAATGAGCTTAACATGTAGGAAATATAGCTGCAGTCCCAAAAGAAGAAGAAGAGGAAATAGGAAAAAGAACAGAAGCCGTTTGGGAAGAACTAAGAGTTATAATGAAACTGATAAGAGATGAACTATATAGTCAGCAAAAATATTTTTCAGAAGTGAAAGTATTTTCAAATTTCAAATGATTTTTGCATAAAAAAAATTGATCATTCATCTAGGGAGAGAGATAAAGAGAACTTTCACAGATGTTCTAAATTCAAACAAATACAATTTGAGATATAATCATCAAGTATAAAGTGAGATGCTTAATAATTATTTGTTTCAATACTCAAGATGAATTTATTCTAAAGTTATATATAATTAAATATATATCATCAAAGTATAGAAAGCAAAAATTGCCAAAATCAGAGGAGATGAAAACAAAAACCACTTAGTGGGTTATTTCAGCAAATCTTTCTGAGTAATACAATGAGAAGCAGACAAAGACTAGTAAGCAGAAATGTGAACAGTGTAATCAACAAATGTTACTTAAATGATAATACTTAAAACAGCAGGGAGTTCCAGCTGTGGCTCAGCAAGTTATGAATGCAACTAGTATCCATGAGGATGCAGGTTCATTCCCTGGCCTGGCACAGTGAGTTAAGAATCCAGCATTGCCATGAGCTGTGGTGTAGGTCACAGACATGGCTCAGATCCTGTGTTGCTGTGGCTGTGGTGTAGGCTGGCAGCTGCAGCCTGGTTTTGACCCCTAGCCTGGGAATTTCCATATGCTGCAGGTGTGGCCCTAAAAAGCACAATAAATAAACAAACAAGCAAACAAACATTGAATCACAAAAATGACATAATATAGATCAGTGTGCATGGAACATTTATGGAAATTGATCATACGGTGCACCCATAAAACAGCTAATGTCGGCGGAAAGAAACTATATAAGCCATGTTCTCCAATAACACTATAATTAAACTAGACATCAATGACAAACAGCATTAAGAAAACTCTCAAAGTTTTAGAAATTAGGTAATATTCATTCACGAAATAAGAAACAGAAGTAGAAATAAAAATTATGATCTGAATTATGAAGAAAATATTTCATATCAACATTTGAGATGCTATTATAAAGTATATAAAGTCTCTGTGAATGCACATATTAGAAAAAAACAAAGCTGAAAATAAATTATCTTACATATTTCAAAAGTCAGAATGTAAACTACAACTTAAAGAAGAAGAAAATAAGTAATAAAGTTAGAGTAAACATTATTGAAGTAGAAACCATCTTCCAAAAGAGGGAACAAAAAAGACTTTGAAAACATTAATAAAATTATTAAACAGCTGTCAAGGCTAATCTAGAGAAAAAGCACCACCAACGATCTTTATCAGAATTATAAATTCTATAAATATTTTTAAAGTACTTAGATGAGTCATCACTAAACATCAAATTAAAATTTTTATAATTAGTTCTTTTCTTAGAAACTTACATCTGTAAGTAACTTACAAGACTGTAATTTTGGTAAAACTTAAAATTAATTCTTGTGTCTTTGAACTGTAGGACAGAAATAGGTAAACAATCAAATCTTGATTGTTCCTGTAGCAGGAATAATTTGTAAGTATGTATTTGTAACTATTAACCAACTCTTCTCTTTTTTCTACTTTTTCCCATTTTTTCTACATTTTCCCCTTTTTTTCCTACTTCCTCTACTATTTTAAGAATGATGAATGATGATGGTGGTATTCAATTTCACAATCAGGTTTTAGATGACAGTATATCTGAGTGGGATCTTGGCCGAAGACAAATTAATGTCCCCAGAAGTAGATCTGGTGAGTGGCAGGAGGCACATCCCCTTTGTGCAAGATTTTGAGAGCAGCATTGCTATATTCACAGTTGCACCATGCTAAGAGAGAACATAAACTAATTTTGTGGGATTTAAACATAGCCATTGCATGAAGATAGCAAAGGGTGAGTGATGAAATTAGTGTGTAGTTATTTGTGTGTTTGCTCTTAGCTGTGCCTCCTCCTTTCCCCTTGGAGGGTATGACCTCTGGGTGTACACCTGCCTGCAGACTCTGGCTTTGTTTGGAAGATTTGGCTGAAGGAAGATACTGAAAGGAGACTGGTTTGGAAGCCAGGGTTTTCCTACCCAAACCTTGCTCTACGTCAAAGAGAAGAAAAAGGACGCATTGATTTGGAACAAATGGATCGCTGTTATTGTGCCTAATCAATTCCTAGGCATGGTTTCTTATCTCTATTCACTCAGTCATTATATTTTATATGCCAAGAAAATATTTGTAGTTTTTCATATAAATAATTCCTGTTGTGTTTTCTTCCACTATGCTCTATCCTTATTAGTGGGTATGAATGGGATTTTTCACCATGGCACACCTTAATTCACTTTAGAAAATCTGTTGTCTTTTCATTTATTTTTTAGATGTTGAACTCTTTTGTTAATTTAATTGAACTCTCTTGTTAATTTAATTATATTACAGTTATTTATATATATTTATATGTATTATTTATATATTTGTGATACATTTACATATTTTATTTATATATTTAATTATATATACTTAGTTTTGATTATCCTGGGTATTCCAAAAAGACGAATAAAATTTATATACATAATGAAAAAAATTCTTATCCTTTACTATGGCTATAGTACTCATTAGTTTACATGTCATATTGCAATTGTAAGAATTGACAATGGACATTTATCATTTGTTCTTAAATGTAATGCTTCTCTCCTCACCCCCTTATCCCTGCCCAGCCCTTTGACTATACACGATGTGTTGATGTATTTGGAATTATTATCCTTCTTCATGTCAAGAAAATGTCCTTCTAGTCCTGATGTAGGTGTAGGTAGTATATACATTATTTTAAATTTTTAAAATTCGAAATGGATTTTCATTCCTTTTATTTGGGGGGGGGGTTGCACCCACGGAACATGGTAGTTCCCAGGCTAGGGGTTGAAAATCAGAGCTGCAGCTGCCGGCCTATGTCACAGCCACAGCAGTTCAGCATTCGAGTCACGTAGTCTGCAGCCTGCACCACAGTTCAATGCAACACAGGATCATTAACCCACTGAACAGTGCCAGGAATAGAATCCACGTCCTCATGGGTGCTAGTTGGGTTTGTTGCCGCTGAGCCACAACAAGAACTCCAATTTTCATTCCTTTGAAATAACTGTATATATACACGTAGTTATTTTTGACTTGAGGTAATAAATTATTTAACAGTATCCTAAGATCATTTTTTTCCATTTCCTAAATAAAATATATTCCTAGTGAGGTATTAATACTTTAGTATACTATGCTTTATCACTAATACTTTGTTTAGAATGTACTTTACCAGCACAGCTTATTTTCATTTTTTTTTCTTTTCAAATATTTTTCTGGTCAAGTGTGGTATCATTATATAGTGGATTCACAGATTATATTGTTAACATGTTTATGTTTTTCTGTGCTAGAGCAATTTACATATGACGGGAATTTTTTTTTTCCTTAAGTGTTTGAAATATCTACTTGGTAACAGCTGCATATTAGTATGGAGAATAAAAAGCCAATTCTTGAAGAAAAGGATTATGTTAAAAATCAGTGGGGAATAGATTCAGAAGGTACATGAGACCCACTACAGGTGTGAAAAGGATGCTCAAAAGGAGGTGAATTTTGGCTTGTGAGGTGTTGAGAATGTGTTGGGAACCGGCATGGATCCATCTAGGAGATGCCATAGAAGACTTGCAAATAAGATTTGAGGGTAATCCAATGTGAAAGAGAGAAGCTAAAGTTCCAATAATGTATGCAATTATTGTTCACCATAGAAATGCCGAAAACTTAATATTTATTTCAAATATTTAAGATAAAACTATGTCAATAAAAAATAGCAACATTTTAAATAAAACTGATAACAAATTTGCGGAACTTACCTCATGTCAGGCTTTGAACTACACATGCATATGGACTATCTTATTTAGTTCAAAAGAAACCCTTATGAAACATAGTTTATTATTACTCATTTTGTGAAAACCAAGACTTCAAAATTTTTCTGAATTTATTCAAAGCCTCAGTGCCCATTAAGGTGATCTATTTTTTTTGTCCAAAATATATTTACACACAAAAGGCTGACAGAAATATTTTCAAGGTAAAAATGGAATATGGGAGTAGAATGGTCTCTTTGAAGGGTTATTCATTTAAATCTGTAATAAAACTGAATCGCAAGGATCAGTTGTAGGCACTGTGTCATTCTCTAATATTATTATTTTCCAATCTTTATGTTCTTTTCATCATAAAAGAGATGAAAGTTTATTTAGGAAATATAGAATCAATGGTATAAATTTATTTCCATCTGGAAACCATGCAACAACATTTGCCCCAAAATGTTGCATACTCTGTAATTCTAATCTCAATATTATCAATATTATGGTAATTTCCTAATATAACAAGAAAAACCTGTTATACTGATATACACACACACATACACAAGTATATATCCACAAATATTTTTAAATAAATTCTATGTATACTGTTAAAATTACTAATTAACAAGTTAAAAAGTGTATCCCAATAAAGCACATGATCATCTCACTGAATATTTTATCTGAAGGGCTATTTACTGAATTTCCTAACTCCTATTTATTTTTCTTTTCACCTTGAATTTCATGTTCTATAAGAAGTTTGCCTCTTGTGACAAAGAAGAGCAACATTCAACTCTCACGTGATATGGTCTTAAACTAAAATAACAGATAACATACTTCAGTTATAATTAAATTATTCTATTGACCAGGAACATTTAGGGATGATTTTAGTTTTTTATCTTAATATTTCTTTCATTATTGGCAGCGTTGGAAGGGTGGGTTACAACTGATTGAAAAAGACATTTTTGGTAACTTTTCCTTAGCTGCTTTGTTAAAAACCAGTTTAAGTCCTGTTTATGTTGCAAATCTGAACCAGAGCCCTCCACCAGACTGGAACTTCCTGACGCATTAAGCATCAGGTAGCTCTCTGCCTTGTTTTCAGCACATCAGCACTCCATATGCTCTAAGAATGTCACTGAAATCTGGCAGCAATTTTGAAAGGCTCTTGACATGTTGTTTGGTGTCGTTCTCTAGTAGGAAGTGCCTGGGGTTGTGGCTGAAAGAAGGGGGAAATTGTGGCAACTAAGAAACACAAAAGCCTAACAAAAATGACTGGAATATGTAAGAGGTTTCTAGAAAGTAACAGATGCAGATACTTTAGGGTGGGGATTGATATGGAGGGAGAGAGAGGGGGAGAAAGGAGCCCATAAAAATACAAGAATTCCCCCAAATAACAGCTGATTGGATGCTCTTTAAATACAACTGAAAAGCAAAATGCCACATTTCAGATTGACATATTAAAATGTGAGGTTCTTTCTCTTAGAAACGTTTTGAAAATTCAACTGGAAAACAGTGTAGAAAATGTGCCAGCCAAACTGATGACAATAGGCGGAGTGGCTTTAAATGCCATTTTTCTCCATCCCCTCCTGCATTCTCCCCACTTAAGGTGGGGAGACAGGCTTATTTGCCAGAACCTCACTTCTCTACCGCACTTACTATATGCAGCAGAATACATATTGCATCCCCAGTATAACTGAATAGTCATGTCTACTGAGTCTCTAGTCAAATCTTTGGCCATCTTGTCACCCCTGAACACAGAGCAGAAATTGTTCTTTAAAGTCAAGGTTGAGCAATAGCAGAGCGTTACTGGTTGGCAATGGGATGTTGTGGCTACATTGGAGGTGGGGCAGGAAACAATTGTAATTTCCCGTACATAAACACTGACAACATGGACCCGGCTGCTCTCCTGGAATGTTTCATAGTGGTCATCAGCGAGTGTCATGTTAATGTAGATGACTTTACCAGTATTTTCAGAGGACCGATCTTTTGCTATTAAAGCTCATCTCGTTCAAGATTCTGCCCATCGCATTCTTTTACATTATTTTATTTTTTACTTTTTTATTTTTTTGCTTTTTAGGGCCGTGCCTGTGGCATATGGAAGTTCCTAGGCTGGGGATCGAATCAGAGCTACAGCTGCTGGTCTACAACACAGCCACAGCAACACGGGATCCTTAACTCCCTGAGCAAGGCCAGGGATCGAACCCGGGGCCTTGTGGATACTAGTCAGGTTCTTTACCACTGAGCCACCGTGGAAGCTCCCACATTCTGTTAATTAGAGGATATTCCGTAGATATCAAAATTTCTACATTAAATACTCATCAATATTTATATAGTTTATATAAGGACATTGCCTAGGTATTTATTGGTGCTAATGCTTATTTACATTATTTTATTTTGATCGTAAGAGTCTTGAAGTTGGACCTATTTGTTAAGCATCATATAGTCAATATTATTACTATTTGCTTATACAGATTTGATAATCTTTTTAGGAGGTCCAAACTCACTTGTCATTTATTTTTCCTTCCAGAAGATTTTATGAAGGTATTCAAGTTTGTAAGGCTAAAACCACTAACATATGCTCTGGCCTGGCCAATCTTTATTAGCACAAAAAGTCTGAAAATATGTATGCAGAGAGCAAGTATTTATGAATGCATAACTGAGAAAAAGAAACTGGCATGTCATAAGTTGGCTATTCGATATGAAGGCCATTCTGGATGGACTTCTCAGTCTTTCACATCATTTCTCCAGGTTTTCATTTCCTTGAATAGGTTTAATCACTGTGAAGGCAGTTCTCTCAGGGAAAAAAAAAACAAAATAAAGAAAGTTTCTAGCAAATGATTATAGAAATTCATTCAGAAAGAAACTGTTCTAACATATTTAGTTCCAACTAAGGATATTAAAAGAATTAGCTGAGGCCAGATGAGGAAAATCAGGCAACGATGGTTTCCTTCAAATAAAAAGCTGAAATTCACTTCAATCTAAGAATAAAGAATTTGATTTTAAACTTGGCATAAAAATAAAATAATGCATACAGCATTCAAAACTAGCAATTATTTCTAGTAACTCCTAAAGTTAACTGTGGAATAAATATGTAATTTTAAAATGCCAACTCATTGTGAAATTTTTATTCTAAGTTTTCTTAAGGAGAAACTTGACTCAGTGATATGAAGAAGCATAAAACACCATATCCAAAAAGTACTGTAATGTAAATGAGAGTACAGTTTTTAGTAGAAAGTCAAAGCAATCCATATTTTATTAAAATATATTTATATTACATGTTTGAAAAAATATGAGATGGTTATAAAAATGTTTCATACCAGAATTTGAAATTAGACCAGTGTTACTAATACTAGCATGAACAAGGGAGACAAATTCAATGGCACTAAATATATATATTTAAATGTTTAAAGTAATAAAGTTAAATTTAAGTTCAGAAAATGCAAATCTAGAAAAAGGAAATAAATATAAATAACCTAAAAAGTGATGGAACTTTAAGAAGGGTAGTCAATATTAGACAGCAATTATTATTATTTTTTTATGCAATAAATTGTCTCAAGATGCTAGGTTTATATTCTGGGTTAGTTTTAAAGGTTAAGGATATGCAACACATTTAATTTTGTTGGTTGTTTCTGACCAGAATGGACATCCAAATTTTAATAAGTGACTCGACGGTGGGTCCCAAGAACACCAAGAAAAAAATTAATTTGATCAAAGAGGGATATTTAAAATATCTACTACATGAGAGAAAAGATTGCTTTAAAGTATGGAAATTACTTAAAATTTACCAAAGCAATGGATAACAAAACAAAGAAGGAGAAAAAACTACTTAACACAATGCTAGTGATAATGAAACAAATTCCTCAAAAACCGAACTATTTACAGAAAATTTTATTTGAATTTTCAAAAAATGGAAAATGTGAGAAATAACTGGTAAATAGAGGATCTAGCTGAGTAATTAATCAGGGTTAAATTCTAGGAACGACTGAGCTATGAAATTGACTTGATCTAGGTATCTATATTACACGGTTTTGTTTTGGGGGGGTTTTGGGCTTGTTTGTTTTTGTTCTTTAGAATATCCGCTCAGCCAGACTCTACGACAACTATTATTTTAAAATAACATATTCACCGTTTCGGGAGATACAATCCCAAACCTAGTCAGATTCTCTGGATTTAGTGTTAGATATATTCACACAGTAAGCATCTTCCACAATGATGAGCACACGGTAGGGCTTCTTCACAACAGTTTGTGCAAAGAATGAACGCATTACAAACGTAGTAGACATGAACACTATTTGGAGGCTTCATTCTGATAAACAATCATTAAAAACAACTATGTAAAACAGCTATTGAAAACAATTTAAGGCACTGAGCCTTGTGCTATAGAGGATATAAAGACATGTCTTCTGCCACCAAAGAACTTAACATTTCATAAAGTAGAGGTCAAGGGTAAATGCATGTCCTAAGTAAGCTGAAGTATTGTTAATAAAGTAAGCGAATGCTGGCGAGCGCAACGGGAGAACAAGCAGGGGATATCATAGAGGAGGCAGAATTTTAAATTACCCTGAGGGTTTGATAGAAGATTTAGTTTAGAGAAGAATCGTATAAAAGAAAAATCAGAAGCCACAGCAAAAGAAGAAGAAAACATTAATTTGATTTTCAATTTAGAAATTCTTACTTGTTGACCTGTACAAGGATACTCAGCTATTTATTATCAGGGTGTAGAAAGCTGGGGTGAAAGCCCTTCAGGCCAGTTTATGGTTAAATGACACTCAGGGAATGAAAATACATTCCAAGAAGCCTAGAAGGCAACTCTAAAACCTACATCTTCCAGGTTTCTGCAGAGGCAGCTCCCATCATCAGAAACCCAGTTTACTTCTTTTCATGCATCTCATATTTTCTTAAGTAATTAAGGTAAATTTTCCGAAAAATGTATGTCTGAAAATATTAATCCCACTCTATGGCCAGTAGGTATGGGAAATGCATTACTAAAGGTACAGATGACTGGCACTTTCATTACCCATTGGAAATATATCTATATGTCTCCACACCCGAAATTTTTATATTGAAAATGAAAGCATTTCAGTGTCAAGATATCATAAAGCATGGCTTCTTAAAAAAATGATAAAACATATGTAATTAATTTTTATATCAGAACATAATGAGTGCTTGTAAAATGCAAGTTGAGTTATATTTTGCATCCTTCTTAACTGTATGAGGGCGAACACATTTGTAAAGCCTTTGCTATAGGAGAGTGAAAAATATTGTACATTCAATATTTGACTTCAGGGATCTAGCATAAAATCAAATGGGGCATAATATCAAGTTAGACTTATTTTTATCCATTTTACTGTAATACCTACTTTTAAAATGAAAAGGTTAAAAATAATGCCACATGTGGCCAAGTGTATTGCTTTTGGCAAATATAGCATTGCATTGTAATACTGTAATTTTATTGTAAATAAATATTGTAAAATTTAAAGTAGGCTTTAGATTCATATACTTTTATTTCAAGCAAGTAAATTTGAACAGGTATTTTTTTAGTTTATAGTAATAAGACAAATGCCATTCAGTGACAGGTTAACAATGGAAGAGGGGGTGTCTCTTCTATGCCTCTTTATTCCTCTATTTAACTCTGTAAAGGAACATCTCAACACTCTGTGTTGCCCTGGAATTAAGTCTGATTACCAAACCCTTACCAATACAAAAAAAAAAAAAAAAAACAAGAAAAAAGAAAGAGAGAGAGAGAGAGAGAGAGAAATAGAAAAGCAAGTGTGTGTGTCAACAAGTTGCCTAAAAATCAAGATCAATAAACAAAACCATAAGGCTGCAGGAGAACACCCCCCCCTCCAATTCATAGATGAATAGAATCAATGCTTGAGAAAATTTCCCTGGAGGGTACAGGGTGGAATTTGGAAACTGTAAAAGGAGCACTGAAAATGAGAAGAGCAGATGGAAGCTATTAAATCAGAATAACATTGCCTCTCACAAAGACTCAAATCAAATGTCATGAACTTCTATTATTGACAACACAGGCAGGCAGCACAGTTATCTTTGGACTTTAAAAATATATCGTATGCAATATTACACCATAAACAGTTATAAATTCTGCCTCAGCAAAGTGTCATGCACCTGGTAGGTACACAGCAAAGATTTTTTTTTTTGATGCTATCTTAATTTTAATAGAGTCACGTGTCTAAAAATGTTAAAGAAAGAATAAAGGTTACCAAAGGACTTGGCATACTTTTCAAATTGTCAAAATGCCAAAATCCTAAAATAGGAAACACATTTTAAATATACAAATTATTTAATTATTTACACTGACCTATAATTCTAGAGAAAGGAGTATTTGATGCCTTGCTATAGTTTCACATTTTTAATGCAATCATCAGTGATGCTTATTTCTTTATCAGAAATGATCAAAGGCTCTTGGCACATGCTTCCCACCTGGATTCCCGCCTTGACCTCTGCATCCTGGATGCAGAATTTTAACGCCTTAGGAAGGCATGAAACTATTGAGAGATTTGCAAATGAGTTTCTTCAAATGGGGCACACGGGTCTGTAGGTCACGTTGATGGACCTGCCGGGTTTCTTTCTGCAGCCGTGTGGTCCCTTGATCTCTCAGTGGCCCAGCTGCCAGTGCACTTGCGAGTGCAGATGAATGTCCAGCAACTCCTCGTCTGCCTCCCCCATCTGCTTGACTTCTCCTAGGAGATGCTTTTAAGTGAATGGCCGTGCTCTTCATCTTCAAACTTATTTGAAACTGTATTCCATCTTAGATACTTTCCAAGAAACCCCACATAATGCTCTGTTCTCTCTGAATCTTCTTTTCCATCTATTGATCCCTATACCATCGTCAGACAATGTAGACATGATCCAACAGAACTAATCAATTAAATTTCTTGACAAAGGAGAAAAAGGAGGAAAAGAAGAGATGAGAAGGAGGGGAAGAAAAATGTGATTGCCTTACTGACCTCGAGTAGTAAGTAAAATATTAAGATTGATTTTTACTCTTTTTTTAATGTTTTGATAATTTTACAAAGATGTTGGAAGAATCTACACACTTACCTAAAGGAAATATTTATAAGGTATCTGTTAATCCTAAAGTCATGGAAAAGATGACTTTAGGGAATTGGCTGATTTTCATAATCTTCGTTGTAATTTTTTGCATCCCCACAAAAGACTGGGCTGTATTTCATAGCTGACACCCAGCTTTGATGTGCTCCACACCTGATGGAATTGTCTGGGACCTTGAAGATACTGACAAATCCTTGGTTCAAGAAGTATTAAATCGCCAAATTAAAGTGATGGTTCTGCTTAAAATTATAGAAAACAATGGCAAATGGATCAGATCTTAAGCTATGCGACTAAAACTGCAGCTTTCTTTCTCCTTTTTTCACGATCATTATTTTTTAGGACTTCTGTGAGTACTCAACATCGTCTGAGTTCTCCCAGCCCAGTGCCTGGTTTCACCTTGTACGGACCAGTGTCAGCCAAACTCCTCAGTTAAGCTGATATGAACTTGAGCAAACTAACATATATTTTTTTTATCCCCTGATCTCATAATTGTAAACCTTTTCTTCTACAGCTGGAGGGATTCAGTTATTCTTTAAGAGGTTTCAAGTGGATATAATTAATATATTAAGTTATTTAGAACTATACTCCCCCGCAGAATAGAGCCCTCATCAAAACTGAAGATAAGATTCAAGCATTTACCATTTTTAAGCTTATTTTATTTATTGTGATTACATTAACTTAGCTTGACATAACACTGAATCAGAAACTCTTTCAAAGATTCCTTATTTACATGGCTTTTCGATGCCTTACCCTTGTTGTCTTAATAGGGAATAATAGTATTTAGAATTGATTACTCAGAGCAAATACAGAAAACAGTATTTGTGAAGAGATAAAAGACTTTCAAATTTGGACTTGGGTTACTATTTAGCTAAAGGCCTTCATTCATTCATGGATTTAAACAATGTGTTTTGAGTACGACTGTGTGCCAGGAACTGACAACCTGGTAAGGATGGTAAAAGTGAAATACGAGGGAGGTGGATGCTAACAGTATTGTAGCAGAGCCATATGCCCTGGGGTGCTGCTGGAGCACAGGGAAATCAGCCCTGTTCCCTCTTAGGATCTTGGTACGGCTTGGGGTGGGATCAGGAAAGTCTTCAGTTAACATGGGTCTGGATGAACAAGTAGAGATCAGGGAAAACAGTCAGGGAGAAGGAGTCAGCCACTGCAAGCAAAAAATTTGAGCTCTGCCACTTAAATTGCTATCATAACGTGGTCAAGTTATTTCTCCGAGCCTGTTTCTTAAACATACAATGAACGTAATGATAGTATTTATCCCTTAAGATCGTTGTGAGGATTAAATAAGTTAATACATGTAAAGTGCTTGGAAGAGCATCTGGGGCATTGCAAGCATCACCTAAGTGTTCACTAACGCTATCCTGCCTGGGAACCTAGGTGGCAGCTAAGAGGAGGACAGAAAATAAACAGGAATGAGGCCAGGAGAGTGAGTGGGAAATGCATCCTGGGAGAAAATAAGGGGAATGTTGTCTTACAGAGTTCATACTTTCTTCCGAGGTTCCCAAAGTGCTTAAAGGGTTTTAAGGAGGGGCTCACAGTCAGTTGTGCACTTTATAGACGTGAGCTAGGCTGTAGTGATCAAAGTGTTAGAAGTGGAGTTAAGGAGTAGAGGGAGGAAAAAGCTATAGCAGAGTCCTCAACGATCTGGTGACACCTGAAACCTAGATCATGGTTGGAAGATGGAGATGGTGGAATAAGTCACAGAGAATTTGCTCTTAATTTTAAACACAGGCTAATATATGTGTTTCCCTCTCTCAGATAAAGTTGCCACAATCCTACTTTATTAGATATTACTAATAAATACTATACATGTGTTCCCTTTTTTCTATATTGTAAATTATTCTTCACTGTTTTGCTGGGGAGAATTTGTTACATGCAAAAGAATATAGATGTCAAATATGTAATTTTTGAAGCACAATAATAAAATAAATGCCTCTGAAACACTCAATTTTAGTAACTGAATCTTACCATTACCACTGATAATTTCATAGCTTTCCCCAGCCAAATCCATGTTTTTCTCTCTCCCTGAAAGGTAAAGATTATCCTCAATTTAAAATGATAACAACTTTCATTTATCGTACCCAGAGATATCCTTAAGTAATGTATCATTTATTTTCTTTCTGAGCTTCTTAATATATAACATCTGATTTTCACCTTTTGCAATAAAGTATACTGTATAACTTGCTAATTTTTCTCAACACACTGTATCTAAGATTCATCTTTCTTGAATGTAGCTCTAGCTTGCTCATTTTCATTGCTATATTGTATTTTATTATGTAATTATAGAAATTTGAATGCATTTATTTATTCAGTGAATGAGTTATTTTTGGTCTCACAAACAATGTTGCTATAAACATGTTCTTGCATGTTAATCGACACATGTATGAGAGTTAACTTCATAATGCCAATTTGCTTTCATAGAGGTTATGCCAATTTTCACTCCCACTGGCAGCAGAGTTCCTGGTTTTTCCACATCTTTGCCAACATTTGGCTTTGTTTGACTTTCAGTTTTTTTCTTGACAACCTGGTGGTATCTCATTGTGACTTAATTTACCTAATTATTATAGGGGTCAAATATCTTTATACGCATTTATGGATTCTTCATGTTTCCTCTTCTATGAAATGCCTATTATTTTATTTTTTGCCCACTTTCCTATGGATTTTTTTAACATGGATTTATGAGAGTACATATCTTCTGGATAGTGATTGGTTATTTACGTGGCTAATACCCACTTTCAATTTGTACCTTTTCTTCTCATTTTTAATCTTTTAATGAATAAATGTTCTTCTTTTTTTGGTCTTTTGTCATTTTTAGGGCCGCACCCGTGGCATGTGGAGGTTCCCAGGCTAGGGGTCTAATCAGAGCTACAGCCACTGGCCTACGCCACAGTCACAGCAACTCAGGATCCTAGCCGCATCTGCAACCTACACCATAGCTCACAGCAACATCGGACCCTTAACCCTCTGAGTGAGGCCAGGGATTGAGCCCGCAACCTCGTAGTTCCTTGTTGGATTCATTATTTCCTCTGAGCCATGATAGGACCTCCGAATAAATGTTCTTGATTTTAATGTAATTGTCATTCTTTCAAGTTAGTACTTCGTGTGCCTTATGTGTAAATTTTCTCACTTTGCATACCCAAAATATTTTATACTTTCTTCCAGAATTTGTGATGTTTTTCTCTCTACATTAGGTTTTTAAGTCATATTTAACTGATGATTATCTTTATTATTTTGTATGCCTAATGTATGCTAGACACTAAACTGGTACTTGGGATGGCAAAATAAAATGTAATAAATTATATAAAGGACACAATGCCTCACTCACTTCAAGAGAGAAGAATAGTGAGGAAAATAATACTAATCACGCCTTCAGTTTGCATGGTACTTTGTAATTAAACCGCCCTTCTCATAACCAGAGATCCACCATATGAACTTTCTAAATGCATGTCTTATAATACCACTTCCTTGTTTACCACCCTCAATGTTTTCATGTACTGTCCAAAAAAAGAACTTAAACTCCTGTTAACCAACACAATACTTGAGGAAGTAAAAGCTTCCTCAGATATTGCTGCACTCACTAGCCCTCTTGCCTGCTCTTCCAGACACACTGGATTGCCTGGAGTTCAAATGTGCCATCTTGGATCTTTCCTCTGCAATGAGGGTGATAATTCAGATAGGAGGCAGCTGCAATTCTAGTGAGGTTAAATGATGACTTCCCAGTTTAGTAGGCATGGGACTGTGATGAGGATATGGTTTGAGAATTACAATGAAAACGGATTCTGTAGGACTTTGGGGCTAAGTGGACTTAATAAGAATGAGTGAGACAGTAAGTAGATGAAAGCCGATTTCATCATTTTCACATAGTAAACATCCTGATGTGCTAAGAAATGTTTGCTGAATGAATGAATGAAAAAATAGGTAATCATAAAAACAGCTCTTTGATTTTACAATTCAATTTCTTCGCTATAGGTTTTGTCGAGTCCGGTTATCCATAGAGGTATTTTCTTCCCTGTGTTCCTTGTTTGGTGAATCTGTATGTAGCCATTTTCAAAAGTGCAGTGTTTATAATAAAGTAATAACTCTGGTAGAAGATATTTTTTGGTAAATTAGTTCTATACTTACATGGCCAAAGCTAATTATTATTTTTTTTTAATTCTCGATTGTAGGCTTTATCATTCAAAGTATTTACTGGCTTTTAAGATGCAATTAAACTGTACTTAAAACTACTTTTTACTTAGTCACAGGCAACTAATGGCTTTAATAAAAGAAGTATATCAAGGTATAAATACAATTTCGTGATTTCACTCACAATTCTAATTGTTGCAGACATTATCCAGTACTAATGCTTTTGCAGTGAAGTACGTAGAGATTTGCACTAATAAAATTGCTTCTTATCTTATATTCCTTTAAATTATATGTATAGAAAATCTTCCATATTTCCTTTATACAATTGGTCTGTACATGGGAAAGAGACAACCCCCTTTAAAGTTATTTGGGCAGAAATTCAAATTCTCCCCGATTTGCAAAGATATGTGTTAGAACCTCATGCTTCTTATGACCAATGGCTGTCCATATCCTCCTAGGTACATTGCTGTTCTTTGAGGCCCACTGAGCTCAAAGGGCAGCCCATTTTTGAGATTACAGACCTTCTTCCTATCAACACCAGCCTCAGGATCTGCAAGGTTCAGTTTGCGTCCTTTCTTGCTAAAGAGCTGTTTCTAGGCGAGGTCTCTTCCCTTTGAGCTCCTGGCCTCTTGCTGGTTTCTTTTAACTGGGGACCCTCGGATCTCTGCCTTTATGCTGGCAATACTCAGGCCCTGCTGGGCACCATTGCCACCCTTGTCACTGTGCTTTTCCAGCAGAGACCCCTTCCGAGCTCACCTCCACCCACACCGCAGCCTCTCCTCAGACGCCCACACTGAGGGCTGGTGTGGGAAGGGCCTCTGCAGAAGCACATCTTTTGTCTCTTTTCCAGCTCTGAATCCTTTATGCAGAGCCCAGCTATTCTCACACATCTCCTGTATGGAAGTGCAGAATCTCAGAAACTGCATGGACTTTGGGGATGGATAAAACTCTTTCATCTGTGACCTTCTTAGCTCCAATTTTCTCAGGACTCCATGTGAGGATTAACAACTTATCAAGTGTAAACATAACATTTTGATACACAGTAAGTGGTAAATAAATGCTAGATAATGCTCTAGCCTCACTCCCTGTAAAGAACTGCGTCTTCTGCTCAAGGCATTTTGGTCTTTCCCAGCTTCTTAACTGATTAGTGAATTAATGAATTTTGCCTTCCTTGCTTTTGATTTCCCCTCTTCTGCACAGACTGTTAAGTGCATAATATGGACTCAGATGGTTGCATCCTATTAAATCATTTAAAGCAACTTTTTGTTAATTCTAATTAAATCTACCTACATTTGCCAAGTTTTCTAGACTTTCCTTTGGCACTGCCACCTTGTGTATCATCATAGGTTCTCAAAAACTTTGAAAATTAGAGCTCAATTCACTTCAGTTTCTGTGGAGACTTCCCTCGGTTTTCTCGGGTACGAGTCAGCGCCGTGTGGCTGGTTTTCCGTTTTTAGACTGGGATCCTCAATGAGTGTCTCCTTGGGGGTGCGTGGAGGGTAATTTCCCTTCCAGCCCCCGCTCCGCAGTAGAGGTGGAGAGATTCCTTTTAGGTTTCCGATCTCCAACTTATGTGGCTATTACTACCCTACCTCCGAGGAGGTGGACACTAATACGAGAGTGTATGGTATTTCAAAGAGCAGGAACT
>PVHT020003144.1:5704515-5739515 GCA_004024745.2 Catagonus wagneri | reverse complement strand
GCTGTATGATTTTTTAATGCTATAATATCAAGTACAATTTATAGGAAATCAAAATTCAGGAGCGTCTTAGTCTTTATGACACTATTAACAAATGCAATTTAAGGATATGTTTAATTAGAGCGTGTTGATATGATTACAAATAACAAAATTCCACACAATATGTACCAATTTGAAGATTAAAGCATTAATCCTTCTTTATATGATATCATTAAAATATTTATTCATATTTTAATTAAAATCATATCAATATTTTATCTTTTGTGATGTATAAAAACATAAGCATAATTTTATAGTAACAAAGATATACCCATATAATTTATAAAAGCGGGCCTAGTGAGTGAAATCCATGGGAGATTACAAGCTACAAAATTAAAAACGAGCAAACAAAAAAAAAGAAACACACCCATCAATTCTAGTTTAAATCAATCCCAGTGATAATAATGGGATATAAAAGCATTCATTTATTTCCTACAAGATAAATTAAATAATGATCTGGTCGGGATCACTTACTTTGTACTTCATCATTATTAAAACCTGAGGAAATCTATGTGTGGAAACTTTCAGAGATACCAATATTAGCAAAGTCATCCTGTCACACAAAGAAATGCATATTATATAACAGTTGTATAAAATATTTTGTATACAATATTCTGTATACCCACATATTAACATGTGTTCTTATAACATGCTAGTCAACTAAATAACAATCATTCTCTCCCTTTAAAGTCTAGTTTAATTAGAACGATTTAAAAAAATAAACATTAATTTTATAGTGGGTTTTTTTTTTTAGTTGAAAGAATATTTTAGAAATTAAATTTTATTATCTTAGGTCAGTTACCTATTAAAACAGGGAAAGCCTGAAAGTTTAGTCAGAAAAAGGAAGGTGTTCAAAACTGGTCAAATATGATAAAACCAGAGGGTATGCAGTGAGCTGGGACTAGGAGTGAACCACACATGAGAACCTAAGAGCAATAGATGACTCTGAATTATACCCAGTACAGCACCACAGTCTTCATGCTGTTTTTATTTCCACTAATTTTTAATACTTTTTTCTCGTTATAAACTATCCAGCTGAAATGGAAAATTGACATTTCCGTTTAGCCTTGTTCCTTCCTCAACACTTTCCACTCTGGATTCAATTAACCCCAACATAGGAACTCCCAACACTTACAAAATTACAATGGAGCATTGTACGAAAAGGCATGGAAAAGGAAATATAAATCATGTTCCTAAAGTTTGACGAATCTATTAATTAAATTTCAAAGTCATTGAAGTTTGAGAAAATTACATACTTTAGAGAGGTGCACATCTTGCCTAAAATTCTTTTCACAGTGCTCTTTCAAAATGTCACCTTATATCACTATTTGATATCACTCATGGGGAGCAATGAAAGTAATAAAAGCTACAGATAACAGTTTATCCAAGTTTTTTATTTTCTAAATATTATTTTAAAGACATTCTTCTTCTCAGGAAGAAGCCAACTTCAGATTTCAAATAAACTATCATTAGAAAAACTACTCAGGAAAGCGGGATAGTTCTTGGATTTCTGATTCCACTTTGAGAAATCATGAATCATTTGTGTGAACTTCCCTCCTTAGGGAAAGGGCCACAAAGCTTTCCAATCCTTATCCGATTAATTAACAATACATATTGATTACACATTTTGTGAAGACACCGTTAGTTCTTCCCAAACACTTATGCTGCGAATGTTATTTACTTTTATCTTCTGCATTTTTTAAAAAAAGTGTCGATGTGCCTTTCTATGGCAAAATTCTGAGTTCAAAACACGAAATCAGCAAGTCATCAGCCCTTTGTATTTCAGCATGAAGCTACCTACATCTTTCCTATGAGAGACACGCAAGTGAAATTGGAAGACAAAGCGTTGCCCTTTTTATGAGCCTATCAACATGGTGACCTCTGATGTGGTGCCTGGATTCCTCCCCCACCCCAAAAGTGGATCAAGTTGGTCACATGGGGGCCACTCGTCTTAAGAGTGCTGTAATCACATTGCTCATAACTCTTTCCCAGTTCTCTATCAATTTTCACAGGCTTATACTCTCAGGAAAGCAAAGCAACTAGCTACAAAATCAGAATCTCACAGCTTTTATTTACCTTTAGGATTAAAAAAAAAGAAGAAAACAAAAACAAACCTTTCTTTTCCTAATCCAGAAACACTCTAAGCAGCCTTTGAAATATGTATAATCGACTCTGTTCCTATTTTTTGTTGTTGCTGTTGCTGTTCATCTGAAAGAATAGGAGTGTGGAATGCCTATCAAAGTGGAGTTGTGAACATGAGCGTTTCTTCATCTCAGAGCTCATTTACTCCCTTGTGAGAAAGTAGGAAACACAAAGAGAGCAGGAGAAATCGATGAGGTTTTGCATTTCCCGGAGATGCTAAAAGAAGGCTGAATCAGGATGTGTGTTGATAGACGCCAGCTGAGAAAACTGACGCTGGGGGGGACAGTGGGAGAGGCTGTCGAGGCCATGTAGGGAGCGCCCTGAAGTATTGACTGGGAGCTTTCAGACAGTGTTTTAGAGAAAGTTGCTGGCCTTTACTCCAGCAAGAACACTCAACACTAGAGAACTGGGAAGACAGAAACCTGAGAACTTGCTGTGGGCAAGAAAAGTAAAAAGATTCCACACTTCATCAGACCTCTTTCAAGGCTGTCACCCTGGGAAAGGCAATGACCAGGTGTCTTAAAAGTCAGACATCCTTCCACTGAGTCACTTCCACAAAAAAAAAAAAAAAAAAAATCAGCATCTCTGAGGCTGAGCTGTTCCGAGGGGGCGTTCTAAAGTGAAACGATTTACAACGTCCATTGATGAGGGTTTATTTCAATCACAACAACAGCAACAAAAATGAAGCAGGGAATCGTCACATAATTGGCAGCTCTTCTGATTTTAGACCTAGCATATTTAGACTGTGCGTCTATTCTTTTCCATAATCAAATTACGAAACAGTTTCACCTTCAAAAACAAATTCACTGGGAACTACCAAAAAAATTAAATTGGGAAGCTAGGACATTCAGTTAAATGCTTTTTTTGAGGAGACCTCTGACAATTGCACCAGTGTCTACATTCAAGTGCAAACCTATGGGTTTTTCCTTTGTTTAATAAGTGGAGTGGCATCAATTTTTTTCCTCCCCCCCCATACTCCAGCCATTAAAAGACAGCAACAAGAATCGTTCATCTGGCACAGGACAGATATTAAACAAAACTGCTCTCCACCGAGAAAACTCAAAACCTCGCCAGCAAAGAAATAGACTGAAAATACTGCAAGGCAGCAAGCTTACCTTTGTACGTATTCTGTTCATCTTAATATTTCACGTGCTAAAGTGGCAGTGTCCTGTGAAACTTCCCCCCTTGGCAGAACTGCATGAACTGATACAGATTCAAAGAAAGCAAATAGCAGCTTTAACCAAGGAAAATGTGGAAAAATCCAAGAATTAAAGTGCTGTTATTTCGATTTGAGGAGAGTACAGTCTATTTCTTAGAATATGTGACTCAGTGCATATTTCTTTGTCATTGTTTTGAGGTTCACTTAACCATAAAGAGGAAACATGACAACAAAAGTGGAAGGAAGCTCAGTGAAGCATGGCTGGCTTGACAATAGCTTTCTGCAGGTTAGCCAAATTTAACTGGCAAAAGCTCGCCCAAACTCTTTTGTCTGCTATATTTGCACCATAATGTCGGTCTCTCTTCCCGCGTTTCACAGATCAAGTTTGACCATTTATCCCTGAAGATGGAAAAAGTCATTTTTGGTCCTGTCCATGAAAGTTACTTTATACTGTATTGTGCAATCCTACGACAAAAGATACAAAAGGGGAAAGTGCCCTTCACATGGCCACAATTAGGGCTTCTGTTTCCGCTCTCCTGCCCTTGTCAAAGCTTTGATTTAGTTTTCCTCGGTTTTGTCCAAGGGTCATTACAGATGTCTGCAGACGATTAGCATCTCCCCCCACAGCCCCCATCCAACCGAGTGATTAGCAAATTAAAACTTTGCATTCTTCCCTGTCTACTGAGAAGCATTGGAAAAGATTAGCAAATGTGGCTTGATTGTAGAGACCTAAGGGGAGCATCAGGTGTTTGCCTCAGAATTTCGGTATCTAAATATTAAGTTAGCAATTGAGCTCGCCATTATGTCTCATACTTCCAGCATTTAATGGAGCGTTCAGCTCTGAAACTTAGAAACAATTGTATCCTTGATGGGGCCCTTCAGGAACATTTGGCATCCATGCCACATCCAAATGATGCCAGCCTAGCCATGATAAACCTTATTTTGTGTATACCATGAACAGTCTTGAGCATATTTGCAGCCTCCATTTCTGAAACTGAAACCCCTGCCCTACGTAAGTACTTGGTATACTCTTCAAAGCATTCAAGACCTGTGCATTAGGGTAAATGTCAACTATAAATGAGGTATTCAAATAATCCAGGGGATACTGTGCCTTTGGTTTCAAGTGGCAACTGAAATATAAGAAAAAACTTTCCTGGCTCCATCTTTGTTTTAGCAGAGCAAATGTTTGATTAGGTTAGCAGACGGAGGGAGAAAAGCCTTTTGGCAGAATTACCTCAACCATATATAGGATTTAGAATCTACAGACGGGTAGGGTGAATGAGGCCCAAATGTCAGACTTACATTCAAAATATATATTCTGCAAAAAAAAAAAAAAAATTCTAAACTGTATTCTATAAGAGAACATAATTTTTTAGAATGTATCCCGTCTCTTCTTTTTCTCATAATTTGGTGGTTGGTGGATCAAACAAGGAGGCACAAATGCCCCACAAAGTGTGGGAATCATGGGAAATGAAAAGGCAGACAGTTGCATTCAGCCGCACAGTGAATCAAATATGAAATTAAAATCCAAAGGCAGGCTCTCCTCATTTCAGCCTTCCTTTTCAATCCATCCATCTACTCAGGCAGTCAGATGCCTCACTGGACCCAACTCCCGTTTCATGAGATTGCCTCCTGGAGTAGCCTGGCCTCCAGATCATGTAGGAGCAAAATGGGTTTGTCCTGACAACGTGACTCCCTCTATCTCTTCATGAGGAAAGTATTCTCCTGCTGCTAAAACAAAGGGGCCTCTTGATAAATTCCGAAAAGGCAAGTTTGATGTCTGAGGCCATCTGTGATTTTCAAGTTTTGAGAGAAAAAAATAAAAGTTTGTAATGGCCCATCTCAGGCCCATTGCTGATGAGCAAGGAAAGAGCATACAAAGATATGAACATGAATCGATAGCCTCTAGACCGTTCCTTTACATCTCATAACTAGCAATTCCCAAATCAATACATTGACTGAGGGTTAAATAATACAGCCTGAGGAGGGAAGCTAAACCCAACTGTCGAGTGTACAAGGATATTCCGGGGCCACAAAATAACCCACTAAATCAAGTTGGCTAAATCTTCCAGCAAGACAGGAGTTACACACTGGGATATTAGTCCAAGAAAGAGGATTTTGTTTTCATTATGTTATCCTTTTCTTCACAGAGTTCAGATGCTGCAGTAGCTCATAGAGGAATTTTAGTTTCGTAATAAGAAAACATCATTAGTGGTGTAATGTGAGCATGTAAACAATAATTGCTAATTGAATGAGGGTAAACATCACCAGACTTTACAAATGCAGAAATTTGAAGTAGATGCAATTTTCAAGAGTCTAACCACTCTCCTTTCAGAAAACCAAACGTGCTTTCTCACAAAGAAATCTCATTTTTTTTTTACTCAATAGTATTTGTATGTGTTCCCATTTTTGATTTTATGTCCTTTGTATTAGACAAGCAAATACTCTCATTGAGAATAAAAGAATGCTTATAAAAATAAAATTAGAAATATACAGTAGTATCTTTTCTTGTCAAGTAAATTAATTAATCAGCTAATGGATAATTTTGCAAAGTTCTTGCTCAAGCGGAATGAGGAATGGTGCAGAGTGTTGTGATTTTCTTCAACTTTTCTCTGCCTGTCTTGGCAGCTGTAACTATGGGAAATATTTCCATTCTTCACCAGCCTACAGAGTTCTCTTTCTCTCAAGAATTCTTGACACCTGAACCCGTTATATGGCATTGTTTTAATTCCTTGTAGTGAGGTATTCTTGATAGAATTTTAGATCACGTTCAGCCATTCCCTATGGGCTCTAGCCCAGTATTAGGCACGTGGAACAACTGAAAATATACTTGCTCATTTGGTTTTATTTTGCCCCCCCCTTTTTTTTGAATTTGATCTGGAGTTTTGTAGATATGATGATGATAAAGAAGAAGAGGAGGATATAATGGCTATGGCTAGGTTACAGCCATTTAATTTATCTTCCAAACACTTCATTTGGAGGAGTGAGAAGGGTTCTTTTTAATAAACTGAAAAAGCGATATAAACCCAGGACTGTCTATGCTGATATCAACTGAATCCTCATTGTAAGATGTCTTACTTCTGTCAACTTATTTGTTCTTCATTATCATCCTATGGCACAAATATTATTATTCCCATTTAAACAGATGAGTAAATTGAAGTGCATAAATTAAATAACTGAATCATAGTTATATAACTCAAAACTAGGAGAGGCCAGGACTTGGATATGGATCTGATCCCAGGGCCTACACTTAAAGGGGAGTTCCCATCATGGCTCATCGGAAAGGAATCTGACTAGTATCCATGAGGGTGCAGGTTCAATCCCTGGCCTCACTCAGTGGGTTAAGGATCGGGCGTTTCTGTGAGCTGTGATGTAGGTTGAAGACATGGCTTGGATACTGTGTGGATGTGGCTGTGGCATAGGCTGGTGGCAGCAGCTCCAATTTGACCCCTAGCCTGGGAATTTCCATATGCCCTGGTTGCGGCCCTAAAAAGACAAAAAGTAAAATAAAATAAAGTTGTTTAAAAAAACTTTTAATGCTTTCTATAGTATTTCCCTGATGATACACTTAATTTTGTAAAGAAGGAACTAAAGAATTTGTAAATCAAAAGGAAATTCCAAGAAATCATTGAAGAAGGTATAACGTCATTGCCTTAGAATACTGTATAGGAGTTTTCCATATTCTTTCCCATTCAATAATTGAAAATCAATTGATATTAACAAGTGTTATCATATCTCCTTTCACAAGATTAAGTGTATTATCAATAAAATAATAGAGAATATGGACAATGTTCAGAGACTGTAGTAACATAGATATTTTTAAATGATTTTACTCATAGCTTCCATAATGTTCCCCATAAAAACTTTGTAGTTACCCTGTAGTTTAAATACACGCACACACACACACACACACAAACCATGAATCATTAGCAAGTCCAAAATGATGTCATAAAGAAAAGGAAACAGGTCTCAAAGACTCTTTTATGGATTTAATATTTGTGAACCCTCACTCAAATTCATACGTTGAATTCCTAAAACCCTAAGTGTTTGGAGGTGATTAAATTTGGACGTGGTCACGAGTAAGGGCATCTCCTGATGGGCGTCTCCTGATGGGATTAGCAACCTTACAAGAGGAGGAAGAGCAATTAGAGCCTTCTCTCTCTAGCATATGAGGACACGGTGAGAAAGATGACCTCTGCAAGCCAGGAAGGGCCAGAAGCTGAATCCACGAGCAATTTCTTCTCAGCCTCCAGAATTGTGAGAGTAATGCCTTTTGTTTAAGCCATCATTCTAAGGTGTTTTGTTATGGCAGCCTGAGCATACAAATATAATTATCAAATTAAATATTATGTTTCAGATCCCTCAGCCGTGAGGCCAGGCTGCATGGACCATATCTTCCTTCCTTGGGCTGAGTTTACTCTCTAACCTTCCAACTTCTTCCAGGAAACAGACTTGGTGGGGAGGGGGGGGGGAATGGGGATGGAGAAGTCTTTTATTTTATTTATTCATTTTATGAATTCTGTTTTCCAGCTTTGTTGAGAGATAATTGCATATAGCATTGCAGTAGTTTAAGGTATACAACACCATGATTTGATATATGTATATAACACAAAATGATTATATTTTTAGCTAACAAGTCCATTACCTAGCAGAGTTATCATTTTATTTTTTTGTTTTGTGATGAGAACTTTTAAGATCTAATCTTAGTGATTTTCAAATGTATAATACATTATTGTTAATTATAGTCACCATGATGTTCATTACATCATCAAAACTTATTTATGTTATAATGGGAAATTTGTGCCTTTTGACCACGTTCACTCATTCCTCATTCTTGCCTTGACAACCACCAATCTGTTCTCTGTTTTTATGAGCTTGATTTTTCTAGATTCCATATTTAAGTGAGCTAATACAGTATTTGCTATTCTCTGTCTTTTATTTTATTGAACACAATGCCCGCAAGTTTCATCCATGTTGTCCTAAATGGCAAGATTTCCTTCTTTCTTTGTGGTGGAATAATAATTTGGGCTTAGTTCCCCTCCCCGCACTCTTTCTTCCTACTACCTTGAGTTTTAAAGTTAGGTTGTTTATTTGAATTCTTTCTGTGTTTCTTGATATATGCTTTTGTCTCTATAAATTTTCCTCCTCTTAGAATTGCTTTTGCTATCTCCTATATGTATCTATATTCTGGTGCTTTTGGATGGAACATTCTATATATGTTTGTTAGGTACATTTGTTATATCGTAACGTGTTCAAATCTCCTGTTTCCTGATTAATTCTCCACCTGGGTCTTCCAGTCATTGTTGAGAGTGAGGTATTAAATTCCCCTCTTTAATTGTGTTACTATTTATTTCTCCTTTAATTCTGTTAGTATTTGCTCTCTGATTTTGGTGTCCAATATTGGGAGCATAGATATTTATGTTTTAAATACCTTGTTGAATAATCACTTTATCATTACATAATGATCCTTTTTTGCCTTTTTGGATCATTTGCACCTAAAACCTATTTTGTCTACTGTAAATATAGCTTTCCTTGCTTTCTTCTGGTTACCATTTACTTGAAAAGCCTTTTGCCATATCTTCATTCTCAGTCTAAATGTGATGTGTGTCCTTTAAGCTAAAGTGCGTCTCCCTGGTTCATGGTTCTTTTCTCCATCTTCCAAACCAGCACTGTAGAGTCCTCAAGTCTCTCTGTTTCTGTCATCATGTTACATTTGTCTCCTTTGACTTCTTTTCTCCCTCCTGTAGGGACTGGACTATTATAGCAATCCACCCAGGTAATCCAGTATAAACTGCCTATCTTAAGATCCTAAATTAATTATATATGATTAATCGTATATAGGATCAAAATACTCATAAAGAAAAATATTGCAAATTCTGGGTCCTTAGATCTGCATATATTTGGAGGCTATTATTCAGCCCACCACAGGATATAAACACATAGTTAGCTCTTTGAAACTAACTACTTAAAAAACAGAACTGTTACATATTTCCTTTTGGCCTGGGCTCTTTCAGAAAACACTGCTGAGACATTATAGCAACTGAAAACTATGAACATTTCATAGTTCATAGAACTATAACCTTTGACCTAGGAAGTAATGTAGTTAGACACCCAAAGATTTCCACTGACTGGCCCCGAATTCCAGCATTTAGATTTGGAAAGATAAAAAGGATTCAGCAAAGAAGAGCATGGAAGAAGAGCTTAGGATGCAGGAGAAAAACCAGAAAAGTGTGGGATCTCGGAAGACAAGGGAAAAAGTATTTCAAGACAAATGAAATAAACAAATGTGTTTAATACAAGTTATAAAGAGTGAAATCTGATATTTGTATTTAAACATTACTGGGACTCCTAAATACATTTTATTATAGTAATAAATTATAATAAATTATTATTATTATTGCATAGTGAACAATCATTTTAAGCTAGCCTTCAGGAAAATAATTATGACCTCAAATGGTATATGTGTAGCAAAACTTGTATCTATTTATTGATCTATTCTATCTGAAATTTAAATTTGATTAAGCATTCTGTATTCATTTGATAAATCTGACAATCCTATTCTAGAGGCTATTAGACTATTGACCTCCTAGACAGATCGGTTTTTAGTGCATTACCAAAATGGTCAAGAGGCAGCACTCACTACTCATCTTTTCAGAAAGCCAAGGAGGCCAAATGTAATGACTGCCATTCATCAAGAAATTTTCCTGAGGTTTCAGCCTGTACCAATATCATAGAGTAAGAGGGAAGCAGCTACAGAAAAATCATTACTAATAAATTACTCTGGAAAGACTTAGAGTTCAGGTTGGGACATTACAGAAGAATGTTTCACCGACAACCTGAAGATTCCATGGGCAGAAGTGCCTTTTCCCTGTCTAGTTGCTTTTTAAACGGTCCCGAGTTAGTCTGGGAGACACTGCCAGCACTGGCAAAGGAGCACAGTCAGCATATAATTGATTTAATTAATAATTCATGTATTCACTCATTCAACAAACACTTACAGAGCTCCTATCATCTCAGGCAACATGCTGGGGACTTAAGTGCCAGGCAAAAGAGCTGCAGACCGGCCACATCTGCCTGGCGGGTTTACGAGGGGCAGAATAAGAAGCAGAAAGGGTAGATCACAAACAAAGCGTGTGTGATGTAGCAAAATTAGGTAACCTCATCTATGCAGTTTCAAATCCTACTCAATTTTTAAATGGGATTTTTTTCAATTGAATTGTATTTACTTATACTAATATATATCCACATTATACTATCAGGAGCTTCATCAAAAAGGTTTGAAGTGGCTTCCACCTTAATTACCATTACCAGTTTCCAGCAGAATATCCAATGAGCAGCATAAAATATCCATTGCATACCACTCACTTTACTGACCTCAATAAATTGTTTATTTCAACATGAAGTTTGAACAATTGAAATGTCTGAATTATTGAGCAATGGCCAGGTAAAATTTAAATAATGCTCATCTTTTTTTTTGAAACAGATATTTGTTGCATTTGCTATCATTTTAACTCCCTGATATTTTAGGGAGCAGATATACAGTAATGGCTGTAAACACTCATTTTCCGCTAATTCAACTGAATGGGTTGTCTTTTTTCAGTGTGTGCTGAAGTTAGTTATGTTTTTCATAAAGCCAGAAAAGCAGTATGTAATAGTTCCTATTCCTATCTGTATCCTCAGAGGGTATGTTGTATTTACACTTGGCAGTTTGAACTGGGGATGATGAAAGGAAAAATGATCCACTTTGAACCTTGGTGAAGAGATCACTGTGACGCCCACAATGTGAAGCTAAATCATTATAATGGGCTAATTTTATGATTAGCAGTAACATCAGCCTATTGAGTAAATCCTATGCTTGATTTTAAAAGAGTAACTTACCAGGTCCCTAGGAACAACTTCTAATGGTAGCAAACTGTGGACAGTTCAAACAAAAAAGATGTTAACCCAAATTAACAGTGTTTGAAAGGAGTAAGATAGCCCTACAGTAAACCCAATGACAAAAGGCTTGAAGAAAAGATGTTCCAGTTTCATGGAGTTTCTTCATAAATCAGAAGACAACCCTGCCAGTTGCTTTCCCCAATTATTTCTTCATTTAAGAACTCATTAAGCTTCAGAGTTCCCATTGTGGCACAGCAGAAACAAATTCGACTAGGAACCATGAGGTTGTGGGTTCGATCCCTGGCCTCACTCAGTGGGTTAAGGATCTGGTGTTGCCGTGAGCTGTGCTGTAGGTCACAGACATGGCTCGGATCTGGTGTTGCTGTGGCTATGGTGTAAGCTGGAAGATGTAGCTCTGATTTGACCCCTAGCCCATATGCCGTGGGTGTGGCCCTAAAAAGACAAAAAAAAAGAAAAAAGAATTCATCAAGTTTCCATTTGGCATCTCCCAAACTCTTTTGCATAGCCTTTGGCCAACAACCGCTCATCAAGAATTGGTTTCCGTTGAGCCTGCGAAACAGGATCCTCCCCCAGCCCCCTGCCCAAGTGGAATCAGAAGCTTTTCATCTACAAATTTAGAAGATGTCTATTTTGTGTCTATTTCAAAATATTCTTTTCCCAGGAGCATTTTTGGGAGATATTTGCTTATTTACAGTTTTGTTTCCTTGCTTCCTCTGATCCTGGTGAGCAGTGCCCCTAGGATAGGGTTGTCAAATAAAATACAGGGTATTCATTTTCATTAGAATTTCAGATGAACACTGGATACTTTGTTTTAGTATAAATATGTCCCAAATATCAAACAGGATATATTTCCACTCTTTAAAATCTGAATTTGTGCCATGTTCTATATGTATTTCCTCTATCTAACAACTCTCTTCTAGAGGCCATTAGATTATCGATCTGATCTGTTCTTAGCTCATTGTCAAATGGACAAGAGGCCAGCATTCACTACTCATCTTTTGAGAAAGCCAGGAAGGAGCCCAAATGTAATTCATTAAGGATTCTTCTGAGGTTCCAGCCTTCAAGAAGAGCAGCCATCAACTTTTTCCCACATTAAAAGTTGAGAGGAATGGAGTCTTACATCTCAATCTATAACAAAGTGTTGTAAAACTTTTATTTTCAATCAACAAATTTTGAAGTCATATTTAATGCTATTTAAAATATATTGATTCAAAGCTATTGACATGCATGTTAGCAAGATAGTAACAAACTTTTTAAATGATTGCACATTACCCCCAAGTATTTTAGAATAAATCAAAGAAACTCTGCAAGGAGCAACAACTTAGATGGACTTTGATATATTTTGCACATGTGCCATGAGACCTTAGGTCCAACTGAGCCTCAGTACCCTCATCTGTAATTCAGAGAAAACAACCTATGTGGTAGAGAGGGTAAGTGAAAGACTTAAAAGAGTACCACAGTGTTAGCAGAAAATTATTCAGTGATATATACAATTATTTTGAGAAGCCTAGATGAGGAATAACATATAGTAAAATTATTATCTAAATGTTGCTAAGGAAACTACTACTATCAAACATAATAAAGCAATATACCAATTTAAGTTTAACATCACAGATATTTTCATACTCCATCGTAAAACATTTGGGGAAAAGAATCAACCAAGTAAAGAGTAAAAGACTAGATAATTTGCTATTTGAGGGTACAATATGCAATGGAAGCTCATATTTCAAAAATGTTAATCAAATTAATTTTGTAATTATAGCATTATCGCAGTCACTGTACTAATGGATTTTTCTAGCCAATAACCTAGAACACTGAAAATCCCAAATATTAAAACATTAGGGATCAGAGTTGAGTCTTGTTCTTTTGTCCATAATGGTAATTTTACCATAAAATATTTTTACAGTTTAGAATTTGAAGATGAGTCATATATTGGCAACTTGCCATCAAGAACTATAAGCAGTCTTATAGTCCCTTAATTTCTTGATTCTCTTATTTTTATTTGACACCCATTTACTAAGTGGCAAACAGGTCTTAGGCTCTGCGTAGAGCCCACAGCTAGAACGGTACACATTAGCAAGGCCACCGCCCCATCAAACATACACACTATTGCTGCTTTCATGCCTTCTCTAATCAGTCTACGCCAGTTCAACCACCATTGTCAGAACCGACTATTCTCTTACTCTACTTCAAATGCCCAGTCATGGATCAACTATATAACGTTTTTTATTTAACTGTGAGCTATACCAATCAAGTAAGGCTTTCTATTAATATTGCATGAAATCGGGATTATATCTTCTCAACTGCCTATGATGTTATTATTATTATTATTTTTTGGTCTTTTTAGGGCCGCACCCACATCATATGGAGGTTTCCAGGCTAGGGGTTGAATCAGAGCTGTAGCCGTTGGCCTACATCACAGCCACAGCAATGCCAGATCCGAGCCATGTCTGCAAACTTCACCACAGCTCATGGCAACGTCAGATCCTTAACACACTGAGCGAGGCCAGGGATCGGACTTGCATCCTCATGGATGCTATTGAGACTCGTTTCCACTGAGCCATGACAGGAAATCCTGACATTATTCTTGAAGTATTGAAATTTTTGTCTCACTCAGTGCTTCCTTTCTCCCTGTCCCTCTTCTTCCCAATTGTAAGCAAAGTTAAGAAAAAGATTAACATAAATGCTATTTGTGTAGAAAGGATGTCAGCATGTTACTTTCATGAGAATTTAAGTTACAGAGGCCAGGCATTTGTCACACCACCAGGAGGGAGGGTCTATACTGAAACAAGGACAGTTGAATCTCGGTTCTACTAGTATCTGTGTGGCTGCGGGCAAGTTATTCAGCCTTTCTGATCTCACGTTGCTGATCCAAGGCTGATATATCCTACAGAGATCTGTTGGGATAATTTATGAAATAATCCATTTGAGAACAACTAACATACATCTTGCGCTCAATAAATGCAAGTTTCTTTTCCCCATTTCCTCATTCATTCTTAATAAAATCCTGTGCTTTGACACAAAATCCATTCTTATGTTGATAATGATGACTTCAGAAAGGTTTATTTAAAATCATTTATAAGTATATCTACAATGAGGTATAATTAAATAGCAATTTTTCAATAATTATGTTTATTTTAAATTAATATTGTTTTCATTTCAAGTAAATATTTTAAATAAAATTTAAGTCATTTAAAAGCCATGCTTCTTTTCTCATATTGATACAAAGATGGTCACAGTTGCTAATATTGTCTTTTTTATATATATCAATGTGATGAGAACCTTCTAATATCCGTAACTTTAAAGTAAATAAGCAAAGTATACGACTTTAATCTTAACTCAAAAGTTGACATTGACCTGCCAGAGAAGTGTTTTCTTGTTCATAGTTCCTCCCTTCTCTGTCCTTGTCAGCATTTCTCAGTTTTGTTGGCAGAACTATGCCCTTGAAAACACAGTAGAAACAGGCATAAATAAGAGAACACTGCATTTAGAAAGTTTAGGGAAATAAGTTTGTGATTTTCAGTCCCTAAAGAGGATGTAAATCATACAAAATACACAAAACATGCACACAAACACACTTCCAAGGTTCCCAAGAGAACCACCCATACTCATAGGTCTTCTACTTAATACACTTATTTAACAAACATTTATTGAGCTACTCCTTTGCCATACACACCATATAATAATGATGGCACAGATATCTTAAAGTATAATTACTGAAAATCAAATTGGTAAGGGGAGTTCCTTTCATGGCTCAGCAGTTAATGAACGAAACTAGGATCTATGAGGATCTGGGTTCAATCCCTGGCCTTGCTCAGGAGGTTGGGGATACAGCATTGCCATGAGCTGTGGTGTAGGTCGCAGACCCAGGTCAGATCCCGCATTCCTGTGGCTGCGGTGTAGGCTGCATCTGTAGCTCAGATTTGACCCCTAGCCTGGGAACCTCCATATGCCATGGGTGCAGCCCTAAAAAGCAAAAAAAAAAAAAAGTTAGAGGTAGGGATTTTTGAGGCTACCTCAGCATCACCAGGTACTAGCACTGAGATTAAGTAACATATGTTGATTTTCTTTTTCACTTATAATAGCTAGAATACATCTTGAGGTCAACCTTCAAAGCCAATCTGGTGTGTTTGGACCACTGTTCATTTCATATCTTCTTTAGTTAAAGCTACGAGATACATTAACACTTTTGTATCCTCTCTACAATGAACTTCAACTTTACAAATTGCAGTTTTCACTGAGAATACAAGTTCTTACTAATTTATAGCCAACCCTGTAATCAAAACATTTTCTCATGTACTCAAAACCTTTTCTCACCTTCCTAGCCATGGCTAATTTAAATTTTGATTTGTTCTAGTTTGTTCGCATCGCCAATTCTTTTTCTCCACCTGTGGACTAGAACATCTCACTTCCATCGGATATTGAAGTCAAGACTGAAAATTCTGGAGTTTTTCTGAACTGGACATATGATTGGAAACTGGAACAGCAGGGAAAACCTGTAGCAGGTACTGATCCATCATTCATCACTGAAATACCGATTCACTGAGTTCTGTCTTAACAACACTTAACATCCTCTTCCTCTGACTCACAGTGTCTCTTGGCTTCTATGAAAGAAAAGAAACAAGGAGTCCAAGTTCACTCCACTGGCAAGCACTCTACAGCCAACGGCCCTCTGCAGTGGGGGTACAATGTGCCTCTGGCTTGGCTATTTCACAGGTAGGGCCACTGGACTGCAAAGTCCCCTCATTATGGGCCAGTAATGAGGAGGGTTTTGCTGGGAACCATCCTTGCTGAATATAATCACATTAATAAAATATGATTTGAGCATCTGATTCAGCTTGATACAGATCACCAAAAGTCACAACAATATTGGGAAAGCCTACACCTATGCTTTCTCAAAGTTTAAAATCAAATGTTAAACTCCCTGCCACTACGCTTTACCGTAGGAAGAATTCTGAGGTTCTTGACACGCACTCACAGTGAGGAAAACAAAGCACTATGGGCCTATGTGTAATCTCAAGAAACTGAATATTTAAATATCAAATAGAACTAAACCAAATCTGCAGGTTTGGGCTCTCATAAGTTAAATCCTGGGACCTCCATGCTACACATCCAGAGACACAACAGCCAAGCTCCCTGGGTGTGGAGTAAACCGAACTATACAGGTTTCACCTCCCTCTGTGCTGACAGGAAAGTTTGATCTTCTCATTTGCAGTTTACAAAGCTATCCTAAAGGGGTTCCCGCTGTGGTGCAGCAGGTGAAAGATCCGGCATTGTCACTGCAGCAGCTGGGGTTGCTGCTCTGCTGTGGGTTCAATCTCTGGCCCAGCAACTTCCACATTTTGCTGACTTGGCCAATTAGGTGTATGTACATATCCTAAAGTAAAATGGGAAAAAAAGTTGTGGATTACGAGCATCTCACATTCTGTACAAATGTCATTCCACTCCTGTTGTGACATCCCTCACTCTGCAGTCTCTCTCTCTGAGTGATTATTAGGTTCAAAGAGGGGAACTTGTAAACCAGGCAACCAGCTCCCGAGGCCCGGGAGGCTCTGAAGGCGTTAAGTGGAATCTCCGATCCTTTCCGTCCTGTGTTGGAGATGAGCCTGCCCACCCGGAGCTCACCTCATCGCCTGGACTGGCAGAGGAGCCACATCTGGATACTTCCTTCCACAGAAGCTTTTGGTCAGGGGGTTTCAGCGGATCTGTGCAGTCAGTACCTCTGCAGGCTCCGTACCTGTTTTCCGTCTTCACAAGACACGCCTACCTGTATAGACCACATCATGCGCTGGGCTTAGGATGAGCCTGTTAAACAAGAACACTGAAACTAAGAACCCCGCTCCTAAGGAAACTTTCCAAAATGGTTCTCGTCTTCCCTTTCTTCTTGCTTTGAGGTCTTAGTTGCCTCGCATCTTTGTGACCTCTCGTATTCCATTATGGTTACAGGCTTTCTAATCTCTCTCTAACAGCTTCTACTCAGCAGGGGACATTAAAAAAGGACCATGTTAGAGCTGGCGACTCAGTGGTGAGCCCTCTGGATGGCAGAGTGTTCTGAGCGCTCGGGTTCCTGCCAAGATTGCGCCTTCCTCCTCATGAGTGCCAGCCTCCCGCAACATGGACACATCACCAGCAGAAGCATTTGCAAATATCCAATTACGGGGGAGACACTCTGCAAGGAAATTGCATTCACCCAGCACCTGCCCAGAAGCAAAGTCTTGTCTCAGCACTTCTCACACGAGCGGAGGGCAGTTTTCTCCGTGGTGCGTAGCCAGTTGGGGTGATGGGCAATTCTCCTCCAAAAGCCTCCCAAGACAGCTGGCGACAGGGCTGGCAATGATACTGCCTCAGTGTGCGGGCCCATAAAAATGCGAGATCGAGGTACAAGTCTGGGGCAGGGTTCACCAAGCTTGTCTGCTCTTGCCTCTGCTGAGGGTCTCTCGAGGGAGTGCTTAATCCCGGCCCCCTTTCTTTAACACTTCTTCCAACAGAGAAGCTGAGCATACTTCACCCAGCTGCTCAGTCATTATCTCGTGCCCCCCTCCCCAAGTTTTGCAATAACTATCCTTGGCCATTTCAATATGTTTGCTAATTGTTCTGCTTTCATGCCAGTTCCAGCACAAGCTGGAGAATTCCATTGAAGTGAGGTATGAGTGATACCAGAGGTAGGTCATGATGCCATGTTCCTTGGACAACTCTAGAAGGACGGAGGGAGACCTCTACCAGATAAATATCCCTTCGCAGCCAAATGCATCTCAGAATTGTGGAGGAAAACATCAAATATTGCAAGGTGGAGAGACTCCTTCCCCTATGAGGACACATGAGTCCCTAAAATAATAAACTACCCAATTCGTCCAAAGTTTATATTTATGGAAGAGTGGGACTGCGCTGATACTTTTCTTGTGGGTTCTCCACTAAGTGGATTATTACAGAGCACAGAGAAAGGATGAGATGTTCTGTGTACAGACTGGACTTTGGTTTAGAATCACCTACATGGTTCAGGGCAGTACAGATCCTCACATTTTCTTAGTCATCTCTATAAAATGTATCCGTTGATGGCACAGTTATTTTAATAGTCAGCCAGTTTAGGCAATGAAATTGGACACATGAGCTTTATTGCTTGTAGTCAAGTTGGTAAGGGAGCACCCTGGCTGACACCCCCATAAATCATCCAAAACATGGCTTCCATTTATGTGGTCAGGGAATCTCAGGGCTGAAATGTCCAGAAATCTTCTGGGGAATCACAGCCTGTGTGTTACGTAGTCTACGAAGCTCAAGATCCACAAGATCAGGGAATCCATTTCTTTGTGAGCATTGCTTGGGACATAGCCCTCACTTCCTTTTGGGGTAAAACATTCTATTTCTGAGAAGCTAAGTGGTACTAATCATCTTCCTTATGTGTATTGCCTTCTGTATTCCAGCACCTTTCTATTTTTCTTAAGTTGGGGCATGGGTGCTATTAAAAGCATGCCTATTTCATTCTAAAAGGGGGAGGGAGAGGGAGTGGGATGGACCGGAGTTTTAGGTTAGTAGATGCAAACTGTTGCGTTTGGAGTAGATAAACAATGAGATCATGCTGTATAGCACAGGGAACTATATGTAGTCACTTATGATGGTACATGATGGAGGATAACATGATAAAAAGAAGGTGTATATGTGTGCATGTGTGTGTGTGTGAGACTGGGTCACTTTGCTGTACAGCAGAAAGTTGACAAAACACTGTAAACCAACTAAAATGGAAAAAAAAAATCATTAGAATGACCAAAAAAAAACTTTCAAAATTTAAAAGCAAAAATCATGCCTTTCCTTTTTACCTGCTTTTGGAAAAAAAAAAAAACACCCCCAATTCCTTCAACAACCTCTCATATGGCGTGTAATTATGATATGTAATGCTCTTTTGGCTTTTTCACTCTGATTAAATTCTACTTGGTCAATATTATGTTTTTAAACCTTAAGCCCAGAAATAACTCCTCTGTCTTTGGATTTCTATCCTAGCACCATAGTGCTTCCATCTTGTTTGGGGTTGGCAGCACTGGCCATGGCCATGATATTCTGATTCCAGTGAACAGGAGGAGCAGAAAAGGAAAGGAAAGGAGAGGTGGATTCCTATGAAGGCAATATGCAAATATTACTTCCATTCCCAAATCATTGGCCAAAAGGTGGTCAGACTACAACACCTTGCTTCAGAGTTTACTGGAAAGTGTCTCTAGGTTGGTGGCCATATTCCCAGCTAAATCCTTCCATCTTGGAATAGGTTAAGATGATACCTACACATGTTATTAATGTATTTTATTTTCCTTCAGAAGATATTCCTTTTTGATTTTTATTTAATTAGAATTAGGATTTGCAATTACATTTTTTCACTCAGTATCATACAGTGGACATTCTCTTAGGTTGCTGAAATACCTTTCTACAACATGTCTATGGATTGCTTATTGTTCAATGATTAAATGACAGTTACTTAACAGATTTCAAGGCACTTAATTGTTCAATTAAAAAAATCAATAGTAAACTTTTCTATATCATAAATCCTAGTCTACATTTTATCCCTAGAAGAGATTCAGAGTAGATAAAATTCTAGAAAATGTTTATGAACTATTTTGAAGAGAAATTTCCTCCTTTAAAAAAGAAATTCCTCTTAAGAAAAGTTATTTTGATCATACCCTAAGAATATGTATAACTTTTATGCAGTTTGATGTTCAAACATACTGTCTCTAAAAAAATTTTTTTTAAAAATTAAAAAAAACTCCTAGCTAAATTAATAGTATAGTTAAAAATTATATTATCAACTTGGTTTGACTCTCTGAGATACTAAACACGTTACCAAGTCTTGTAATACTTTTGGTGTTCTCTCGCAGAATCAGTGGGGGTCACGGATCTCCTATGCTCCATACAGGAGTTATACTGGGAAAATATCAACTCCGTTTTGAGATTCTTAAAATATTCAGGGGGAAGAAGGTAAATTAAGTAATTAAATTAGGATAAATCTATAATTGTCAGGTTATGTGGGAATGACTTTCCAAAGGCCCCTTTTCTCATCTGAAGACCAAAGTCCTTAAAAAGTCTTGAAAGACCCCAGATGGCAGAGTTTCTGAAAACCCAGAGGTCATCTCTTGCTAATGTGGTGCCTTTTCCTCACTCCATTGGAGCGACCTGACCAGTGTCTCTGCTACGTGCGTTATCTTATGCCCAGAAGGCTCTCCTGTCTAACCCTCCCTGGGCTCTCCTCCAGGTTTCCTCAGAATGCTGCTCACCAGCTCAAAAGTCATCTTATCAGCAGAAAGTCCCTGACCACACCTGGAAAACAGCAGCCTCCACCCACTCCACCCTCATCTTCTGACCCCTCCCCCTTGCTTTATTTTTCTCCAGACTCCTCTCCACGGATATGTTACATGGTTGTTTGTTTGTAGTGTGTTGACTCCTCCACAAGAGTCAGTGCCCAGGAAAATATGAATTCTCTTTTAGCTATTGCTGCTCATCCAGTGTCTGGAACGGTGCATGATGCATATTAAACAATAAATACATATTTGCATGTAGGAAGAGTATTAAAAGTCAATGAATCTTCATCAAGAACTAGGATTAAGCCTTGACTAGGTCCTTGAAAGGAAGACCTGATTGGCCTTGGAATGGTATCTTCCAGTTCTGGGCAAAGCCCTAAGCAGAAAAATCAAAACAACAATTGAGAAAAAAGAACAAAGTCAAGGCAATAGTCCAAGGCGGAACAATGAGGTCAAGTTGAATTTGGTAATGGAAAACCACAGACGCCAAGCTGAGGACCTTCAGGATCCCTTTCAAAATCATAAACTCTTGAGTGATAATTCTAAAGAAGCAACGGTTACAAAATCCTCAAAGAGCAGCTTGTTCAAATTCAAATTATTCTTCCTTAGAAACAAAGGATTTCCCAGCATCCGTGTTTTCCTGGTATTGCAAATTTCTGCACTGCATCTAATAAATGATTATTAAAAGCTGGCAGTCACAAGTTTTCATTCTCTTAGTGAAGATATCCTTTTAACTTTCTGCCTTCTTCTTAAGATGCCGTGGGTGATGACACTGTGTCAAAGGTCTCTAAAATGCCAGCAGCATTCTTCCAATATGTTCCTTTGCATGGTTGTCTGTTTTCCAGAGGGATTTTTTTCCTCACTTTTTAAAGTTTTATTCAAGTACAGTTGTAAACAATGTTGTGATAATTTCTGCTGTACAACAAAGTGATTCAGTTATACGTGTACACACATCCATTCTCATTCAGATTCTTTTCCCACATAGATTATCACAGTTCCCTGTGCTATACAGCAGGTCCCCATTGGCCAGTCATCCCATATAGCTCAGTGTGCATATGCTAATTTCAAACCCCAGACCATCCTTCCCCCCACCACCTGTCCCCTTTGGCAACTGTGAGTTTTTCAAAGTCTCTTGAGTCTGTTTCTATTCCGCAGATAAGTTCTTTCCTTCCTTCCTTCCTTCCTTCCTTCCTTCCTTCCTTCCTTCCTTCCTCCCTTCCTTCCTTCCTGCCTTCCATCCTTCCTTCCTTCCTTCCTTCCTTCCTTTTATTTTTTAGGGCCACACATGCGGCATATGGAAGTTCCCAGGTGGCTAGAGGTCAAATCAGAGATACAGCTGCTGGTCTACACCACAGCCACAGCAACTCAGATACAAGCTGCATCTGTGACCTACATCACAACTCACAGCAATGGCAGACACTTAACCCATTGAGTGAGGCCGGGGATCAAACCCACAACCTCATGGATATTAATCAAGTCCAGAAACTACTCTATTCTTTTTTCAGATTCCACATACAAGTAACATCATAAAGTATTTTTCTTTTACTGACTTAGCTTAGTATGATAATCTTTATGTCCATCCATGTTTTTGCCAATGGCAAAATTTAATTCTTTTTCATGGCTGAGTGATGTTCCATTGCATAGATGTACTGTATCTTCTTTATCCATTCCTCTGTTGATGGACATTTAGGTTGCTTTCATGCCTTGCCTACTGTAAATAGTGCTGCAATGAACATTGGGGTACATGTATCTTTTCGAATCATGGTTTTCTCTGGATAGGTGCCTAGGAGTGGGATTTCTGGATCCTATGGTGTATTTTAACTTGAATGTCTACTTCTTGACATCCATGTCACTCTCTATATTATAATATCTGATTAAGCAGAAGTATTTTTTGCTAGTCATTGCTAGCATTAACAAGACAGGTGAGGTGTTTCTGTACATGGTTCTAATTATGTGTATCCGCCTTGTTTTATGAACACTTTGGGGAATAAGTTTCCTTATAATAAATATTACAGGGCTTTGGAGAAGTTTTATTTAGTAAAGCTATTTTTCATTTTTTATAACCTCTTTTCCCTTTAAAAACATGATACACACACACAAAATGCTGCTTCTTCAGCTTGCTAAAATGCTGTCAAGAAAGAAATGAATATTCATAATAAATGAAGATTTTATTGGAGAAAAGAGCCATATAAAAATTAGGCTTCTATATTTTTGACTTTTAGGGATTATTAAAGTGAAGTTTGCAGCTATTTAATTTAATTTGTGAGAGCGTTTGGCCATTCTGACACAGCCTCTAAAGCAGTTATCTTACTCTAACCTCTTCATAAATACCTACCTGCTCACAGAGTTCACAGACCACATGTTTCATAGTGCAAGTGAATGATGTGAAGACTTGGTTTCACTGCCATTTTTATAAGATTTATTCATGAATGCTTGCTTAGAGATATTTGCATTTGAATGACATTTATAAATAGATGAATATTCCAGCTAATTGAATGTATTTTCTGATTATCTCTGGTTTTCAGTCATGAAGTAGTATACTTACGTTTGTGTTTCTAAAGAAGTAACTTGCAAAAGTCATCTTTCTTCCTAAAACAAACACATTATGATGTAATATGCTATTTTGATAGGTCTTACGCTTGGTTCATGACGTATCATCTTCTATTAATTATAGTAATATGCATAGTATTTTGAAGATGACAGTGTGAGCTCTAATTCATGACTTTTTTTCCATCCCTTCCAATAGTTGTATCTTTATTTCTTATCGTTTCTCACTTTGCTGTCCAGGAGGTACAGTTCAACTTTAAATGAAAGCCGTCTGTTTCTTATTCTTTTAAAAAGAATTTTAAAGAAAATGCTTCAAGTCTTTCCACATTTACCATCATATTGGCATATGATTTTATTTGTTTTTTATGATGTTTTTATCAGGTTAAGGAAGTTTCCTTTTGTTATTTCTCAATAAATTTTTATGTCATGAGTGCATTTTGATTTTCATCAAAAGATTGTGTTATGTCTATTAAGAAGATGACACTTTTCCTGTTTTAATTCATTAATGTGAAAACCTATATTATTGCATTTTAAAATATCAGTACAAACTTGCCTCCTGAGATAATCTTATAACTTAAAAGATTTGCCTGTACTTTTATTTTTATGTCGGGTTTATTGAAGCATAATTGATACAGAATAAAATTCAGGTTTTTTAGGTGTTTGATTTTCTTTTCTTTTTTTTTTTTTTTGTCTTTTTGTCTTATCTAGGACCACACCGGCAGCATATGGAGGTTCCCAGGCTAGGGGTCTAACAGGAGCTGTAGCTGCCAGCCTTCGCCACAGCCACAGCAATGCGGGATCCAAGCCGCATCTGCAGCCTACACCACAGCTCATGGCAACGCCGGATCCTTAACCCACTGAGCAAGGCCAGGGATCGAACCCGCAATCTCCTCGTTCCTAGTCGGATTCCTTAACTACTGAGCCACTACGGGAACTCCGAGGTGTCTGATTTTCTGAATGCTGACAAATGCATACAGTCATGTAACCACAATCAAAACATAGAAATTTACATAATTGCCCAACAAGCTTCCTCGTGACCCTCGTGACTAGAAGTGAATAAACTCCCCAAACCCCAGCCCCTGGCAAAGCTGATTTGTTTTGTGTCCCTTTAACTTTACCTCCTCTATATTTTCACAGGGGATTATTTTATGAACTCATGCAGCATGTAGCTTTTCGGTAGGAACGTCTTTCCTTAAGCCTCATGACTTTCAGGGTTATCCATTATTTCATTATTTCTTTTTTATTACTAAATAGTATTCCATTGGTGGGATGTACCCTATTTTTTGTCCAAGTACCTGTTGATAAACACCTTTGTTGTTTCCGGTTTGGTGTGATTTTTTTGTGCATCTGCAATGCACATTTGTGTACGTGATTTTGTATGAACAGAAGCTTTCGTATCTCAGAGGTAAGGAATGAGCAGTGACGTGACTGGGTCATAGGCTGGGTCTACAAGACACCGTCAAGCTGCATTCCAAAGTGCCCGTGCCATTTTGCATCCCGGCCAGCCAGCGATGTGTTCCCAGACACATATTTAAACACAAATTCTTGTACGGTATTAATTTATGTTTAAATATCGTACTGCTGGAGTTCCTTGGTGACTTGGAGATTGAAGATTTGGCATCGTCACCGCTGTAGCTCAAGTTCCGATCCTTGGCCCAGGACCTTCCACATGGGCAACCCGCCCCCTGCCAAAACACAAAAAAATGTCATAACGCTACAACAAAAGGTGATTGTAAACTTACGTGACTCCACATTTTAAATGTTTCATGCATAGTCGTTTTATCTTCTGTATCTGATAATTTCAATATCTGAATTCTCCAGGAGTCTATTTCTTGCCATTCTTACTTCTGGTCATTTATTTCCTGGTTGGCTTGGTATTGTCACTATAATTTCTTCAATTACAGATGCATTTTTTTCCAATATTTTTTTTGATTTTTCATTTGCCAGGAATGCAGGACTGTAGTCCTCACCTTAGCACATTTCCCAAGTGTTAATGTAATGAAGCAACTTGTATTTCAACTTCACTTCCAAGGAAATGCCCTGGGCTTAGTCTACAAATATGGGTGCTTACTGCATTTCCCCCAAGGAATCATTCATTGGCATTACCCTTAGCTTGTGCTATTGCTGCTCCTGCTGTCCTGCTCCCTTCTTCCTCCTCCTATTCTGCTCCTCTTTATCCTTCCTTTCTTCTTTTTCTCCTTCTTTTTCTGGACACTGGAGATTCCCCATGACTCCATAATCAACAAGTCAGCTTCCACAGAAATGAGTGTTTCTGGCTACTGGTACACGTGTGCAAGAAGGTTCAAAGAAATTTGATTCATCACAGGAAAAACCTGGAAGAGCCTAGATGCCCAGCAACAAAGAATGAGTAAATTAACAATAGTCTACTCATAGAATGGAACGCTATACAGCAAGGGCAAATAATAAACTATGGACACATGGATCTCGGAGACATACACTGAATGAGAGAAGTCAGACACAAAAGAGTGTCTATTATATTATTTCATTTATAGGAAATGCCACTAAGGTAAGTCTGATCCATGATGTCACGGCAGGGATATTTGATACACTTGGGGGTTACTGATTGGGACTTGGCAATAATGAACTTTCAATGGTACAAGAAATTTTCTATATCTTACTTTGGTAGGTGATTACACAAGTAGAGAAACACACTGAAATTCACTAAGGTGAACATTTTAGATTTATGTGCTTGCTCATATAGATTATACCTTGATAAAATTTTTTTAAAAAAACGTAACCAAAAAGGAAAAAAGCTTTATAGTTCATGGGTATGTTTATTAAAAAGTCAAATATTTAGTTGAGAAAATTAAAGAAAAAAGTAAAGCAAATATCTATATATTTGCACATAAAAGTTTACTTGAGATACCCAGTGATGGAGTGCTTCGAAATTCACTAATTTGTTTAAGTGTGAATTTTGTCTCTGTAATATTTTACTCTTCTTTCACATTTTAAAGTAGAGTAAATGTGCCTATTTCAGCTGTAGAGAAAGCGAATAAAACATCTCAGTGGATTCAGAAATTTGGAAGTCTCCTTTAATTGAAAATTTGAGCCTTTCAGCCTTATGGAAGCTAATGATAAGTTCCGATTTCACATGCTTACTTAGTTTTCTTGAAATGGTTTAGAGACAGAGTGGGGAGAATTGTTAAACCAAGCAAGAGGTAATCAGAGTACCATCTGTTTGGGGCTGTAGAATCGAAGGCACAGTCTTCATTTCATTTCCACGAGGAAACTTTCTATATGCCCCTTTGTATGAAAACCACTTTTATATTTCAAAGGGCACTAATGATTAACTAAATCAGAGGATATGTTTTAATTCGTCCATGAAGTATACTTCAATACAATAAACAGAGGTAAAAAAAAAAAAAAATGAAAAGAAACCTTCCATAATCAATCATTAAATAAAGTAGTGTGATCGTTTTGTTAATTAGCAGCTGACCAAATGCATAGATCGCTGTGTAGATCCCTGACACAGGTCACTGGTAGGTAATGAAAATATAATTAATAACTAACAGAAGCCGTAGAATTTATCCGAAACAGAAAGATCAACAAGACTGATTGAGCTTGATTTGCTATAATTTGTTCTTTGTTTTTCTTCTCAGGATTTTTTTCATGTCACCTTTGGGACCATACAGATGAGAAATCCTTTGTTCTATTTAAACCTGAATCTTGTAGAATACCATTCCCTGCTCACCTTTTTTTTTTCCCCTAAGAATCATGTATTCCTTTTCTGAGACGAATATGATCAATGAGATACATTCCACAAACATACTCTTCTGTGTTACAAATCAGTTGGCTTGCTTGGTCTCAGGGTTCGGTATGGATATTGAACACTACTTGAGAGACTTATCATGATAGAAACTGAATTTAGTTCATTTGCAATCCTGTACAAACACTATCAAAATTCAAAAACAGTGATTAAAAAAGAACTTTAGAAAGTCTTTCAAAGCAAAAATAAGTAATGAAGTCTCAAATGTAAAAAGAAATAAACGTTGTCAATCTGAACAACCTCTGGGAGGAAGTGGCCCAGGCACTAATCACTGTCCACTTAATTTATGCATTTTCTCCTACTGAGTTGTGTCTCCTTCTGTCTTTCTTTAAATGAAGAAAACATTAAAGAATTCTTGCCTCTCTTGAAACTTGGTATCTATAGCTTATACCTTGTGATGTTAATTAAAAACATAATTTTTATGTACTTATCACAAAGGAAATATCATTTCATTAAAATCCAATTAGATTCAGACAATATCTGTAAAGACTATGGAATCACTGCTGTTTGAACACAGGCAGCTTTGTTCTGTTTTCATTACTTGAATAAAAGCAACCACAACAAACAATCAAAGAAAAAATATATATTAATCCTGAGGTTACAGACACTCTTGCATTTTGAGTAGTATTTTGTAGGGAGAAAAACAATATAGACAATTTCATGTTCCATAGACCATGATTTGGTTGACCTTGTTTCTAACTAGTTTTATTTGTCTCGGTTCAAGGAAAATAGCCTTCAGTCAAAACAAATAAACAAATAAATACGTGATGAGACCTCACTCAAAAGTTGCATTAGGGTTGTTTCCAAATACAAATAAAACAAATTAAATATAAAAATTAAGACTACCTGTTCATAAAAAAATGAAAAATGCAAGCTAAACCAGCTAAAGTACATCATGGTATTTGTGGATTTTTATTTCACTCTGCCTAGTGAGCTAATGGACAGAGACACAGAGAATGAAGACAAGAGATCTTGGGGGCTGAGCTTTTGTGGGAGGATCTAAGGTGACGCTCAGCCTGTCACAAAGACTCAGTACAGACCTTCCATCGAGCTTCACCGGGAATGCCGAGCTAAATTCTGATTGCTCCAGGCTTGCTTGTTTAGATTTCATAAGCACCTCTTTTCGCTGAGACATGCTGTAAACAGGAGGGCACTGGAAATCTTTTGGACAGCTAGTGCAGCAGTCTGAGGGCTGTCTCTGGTTCACAAGGGCTGAGGTTTTATTTGAGCACAGCTTAACCACTGACTAGCTGTGTTATGTTAAGCAAACTAAACAAAGGCCGGCAACCTTACATTCTTCATGTGTACAAACTCAATATAATGGAACCTACGTCGCAGAAGATTTGAATATTAAATGAGCCTACATATGAAAAGAACCTGCAACACTGTCTGGCATATAACATACTTGTTACTTTTTATTATTATTGCTATTATTTAAAATCCTATGGAGACTATGAGGTTATATTTGTGAAGAGAAGTGGTCAAAGTAATCATCTCGTGATTTTATGCAAAACAGATCAATAATTAGAACAGCTCTGGAATTTTTCCCCTTGAATTTTTCAAATAATTTAAGAAAATGAAAAACTTTCTTAATATTCTATATTAACGCTAAAAGATTCTTAAATACACTGTGTACACACTTGTTCCACCAAGATTACTATAAAATTGATGCTTTGTACATATAGTAAATATTTAATAATACTTGAGGAATGGACAAATGAAAAAATGCTCAAATAAACTGCAATAAATGAAAAAAAAACAGGGTTTTTTGGCTTTTTTTTTTTTTAGAGCCACACCCACAGCATATGGAAGTTCCCGGGCTAGGGGTCGAATTAGAGCTACAGCTGCCAGCCTGCACCACAGCCACAGCAACGCAGGATCCAAGCCGCATCTGCGACCTACACCACAACTCATGGCAACGCCGGATCCTTAATCCACTGAGCAAGGCCAGGGATCGAACCCACATCCTCATGGATCTAGTCAGGTCTGTTAACTGCCAAGCGGCAATGGGAATCCTGAAAAAGATTTTTTGATTATGTTGGTAAAATAGGCTCAACATCAAAAATGAAAAGTTTCCCTAAGAATTCTGCCCTGAAAACTCTAAATCTAACTGTTATATTAACTTAACATGGAATATAAACTATAAAAATATTGAATCACTATATTGTACACCTAACACTAAAGTTTATTGACTTTGTTAAATATGAAAAATTATTTGCAAACCTGATAAGGAAATTGTCAAAAAAATAGCTAGAAGACTTGAGTTTTAGGTGATCTCATACTTTATTCTGTTCAACTGCCAAAGTTTTGGAGTTCCCATTGTGGCTCAGTGGTAACAAACCTGACAAGTATCCAAGAGGACGCGAGAGTGACCCCTGGCTTGGCTCAGTAGGCTAAAGATCCGGCATTGCCATGAGCTGTGGTGCAGGTCACAGACCCAGCTCAGATCTTGCATTGCTGTGGCTGAGGCATAGGCCAGTAGCTGCAGCTTTAATCCGACCTCTAGCCTGAGAACCTCCATTTGCCTCAGGTGTGGCCCCAAAACAAATAAACAAAAAAACTGCATAAGTTTTATAAAGAAATGAAAACGAGGATATTAAAGGGTTAACTCAATCTCACAGAGGTGACATTATACATGAAATATCTATACACCTAGAGACTAGTAAACAAACTTGGACTCAGTTATCATGGAATGCCAACTATTGGAAAAGTCAAACATACAATTACCAATTGTGAGAGGTGGCTTGAGGGAGGAGGACAGGTAACCGAGAACCCACGCAATGGGTTTGACTTTGGACAGAAAGAAGACTTTGCTGGGGAAGGAAGATGTATTCCGGCTGAGATCCAAAGGCGTCGAGCAGAAGTCAAAGGGTGAAAGACAATCCACTTTTTCTTGTTACATGGCAACGGTAATTAAATAAGAGCCTGTACTGAGAGAAGTTATTCTTTTTCATCAGGACAGAACATAGTCCAACACATTTTGACAGGTTTCCCCCACTGCCATAGCAATATTCATCGCAGATTAGCAATATAGAGTGGTTTTCAATAAAACGTCAACACTTCTCATTACGGTGTGTTTAACAATGAAATCTCACTCATGGAAAATATTGTGACTTCGATCTCTAAGGTAAATATTATGAAATGAGAACTAATGGTGGGTTGTTGAATGAAAGTATATCAGTATCGTATTTTCATTCTGCTAGCAAGCTTCCTTGGAACTGCCTTTAACTATCAACTTTCATTCATAAGAATTGATGTGTAACTGATAGTTTTCATTAGCGTTCCTACATGATAATTTGATTACAATGACATCATTTTTTGACATCTCTGTGAAAATTGTGAAGTATCCATAACAATAATGAATAATAAGGAAATGATCGTGAATTTCCAGGAATTTACTCTGCTGAAATTCCTATTTGAGGAGGGGGGAGAGGAGGAGAAGGAAATCCATTTTGGAAGAATAGGTACATACGAATAATCTGAATAATTTTTACAAGTGCATAACATAGCACGCGATTAAACCCAAACAAAGATGACTCAGATTTAAGGTTCCTTTTCAGCTTAACTTAAGCAAAGCAATTCTGGAAAAGTCATTAGAATAATAAAGTGACATAAAAGTGGAGTTCCCATCGTGGCACAATGGAAACAAATCCGACTAGGAGCCATGAGGCTGCAGGTTCGATCCCTGGCCTCGCTCAGTGGATTAAGGATCCAGCATTGCCATGAGCTGAGGTGTAGGTCACAGACGCGGCTCAGATCCCGTGTGGCTGTGGCTGTGGCTGTGTTGTAGGCTGGTGGCTACAGCTGCAATTAGAGCCCTAGGCTGGGAATTTCCATATGCCTGCAGCAGGTGTGGCCCTAAAAAGACAGAAAAAATAAAAAATAAAAAAATAAAGTGACATAAAAGGAAAACTGAATATTGTAAATTACATTCTGTCTGAGAACTAAAAACTATAGTTAAAAGTGAGCAATTACAAAGGATGAAATTTAAATGACAGCAAGACTTCCAATTGGATCCCACAGGACCAAGTGTACTTCAACAGCTTCTCCAGGACTGAAACTCCTGCATCACAGGATGTTTGCGTGTCCATCTGTACTAGGAAACACATATTTCAGGTTAAGAACGACTGATGGCTTTCCCTCCAGCTGTGTATAAATTTTCTTTTTCTCCACATTCTTTGCAACACCTGATATGGTCTTGATTTGTAATTGCTGCCTATCTAGTTGGGGCAAAATGTTATCTCCGGAGTTCCCATCGTGCCTCAGTGGTTAACGAATCCGACTAGGAACCATGAGGTTGCGGGTTCGATCCCCGGCCTTGCTCACTGGGTTAACGATCCGGCATTGCCATGGGCTGTGGTGTAGGTCGCAGATGCAGCTCGGATCCCTCATTGATGTGGCTGTGGTGTAGGCCGGTGGCTACAGCTCCGATTAGACCCCTAGCCTGGGAACTTCCACATGCCAGGATTGCGGCCCTAGAAAAAGGCAAAAAGACAAAAAAAATGTATATATGCATTAACTAGATTACTTATAAGACTAAGCTTGTTTTTAATCTGTTTATTGGCAATTGATATTTCTTTTTCTCTCCAAAGATTATTCTTGGATTGTCTGTTTGATATAAGGAATTTTTCTTCTTGATTTGTATTGTTTTTTTTTTTTTTTAATGTATTCTGATCACTCAACTTAGGAAACTTCTATACACGTGTTGCAAATACAGTCTTAGTGTTTGTCTCGTTTTATTACTTTTGGCATATTTGATGATAAAAACATTTTTTTTACTTTTGATGTGGTTGAATTAGTCAATCTTTCTGTTTTTCTTTTTTGGCTGTCCAGTGGCCTATGGGGTTCCTGGGCCAGGGATCAGATCCCAGCCATAGCTGGGACAACACTGGATCCTTAACGCACTGTGCTGGGCTGGGGATTGAACTTGCATCCTGGCATTGCAGAGATGTCCCCTATCCTGTTGTACCGTAGCAGGAACTCCATGTTTAATCTTTTTTTTTTTATGTGGATTTTGCTTTTTGTGGCTTAATAAAGTATTTTTCCCTATCAAGCTATTTTTCTATAATGATGCTAAAATTTATCAAAATTCAGTTTTCCCATTTGTTCACTCCATCTTTATTTTTGTGTATATCATAAAGTAGGAATTTATTTCATTCTGTTTTTATCTTTCACATGAATAGCCAGTTATTTTATGTCACATTATTCCATCCTTACAATGCCATCCTTTCCCTGTAACGATTTCTGTTTCTCTCATCTATCAAGTTCCCACGTATGTGTGTCTGGTTCTTCCTCCCTCCACTGCTTACTCACTAAAGATATCACTCCACGGGGTCAGAAGCTGTGACTCTCTGACCTCTCACCATGCAGGGCCTTTGGCTTTGTCTCCTGACCCAGCACGTTCAGACCGTCCAGCCATTCAGACTGTAGGCTCCTGGGATCCGTGGCTGTTCTCACAATAGAACCCCACTCTATTGCCAGCCTAACCCTATCAATGCACACTCTCTGCCGCCAATCATTTTTTTTTTCTTAGGTTTTAAAAACAGTGTTTTTAAAATACCTTAGATTTACTTGGAGAGTATTTTCCTACCAAGAATACAAAATTATCAGAAACACTAAATAATTCCTTAAACGTTGACTTTATAAATAAATGTTCATTCTCTCTTTTTTTTTTTTTTTGGCCACACATGTAGCATACAGAAGTTCCCGGGCCAGGGATCGAACCCAAGCCACAGAAGTGCCCCGAATTGCAGCAGTGACAATGCAATCACAAGGAGAAGCACTAGTCCCTGATTTGGCACGTTGTCCAGGCCTCAAACTTGTCTGCGGGCCAAATCAAAACCATTACTTAACATTATTCTACGAAGTAAATACATGACAACCAAAAAAACCAATTTACTCTTCTACAAGTGGTACATCTGTCTCTCCAGTGAAAGAAAGGAGAAAATGTGATAGAACAAACTCCTGGAGGAAAACAAACTTGTTCTTCGTGGTGGGCTTGTCTTGGGGTGGGGGAGCGGGGTGCGGTTCAAATGAGACTCTATTACTTAGCAGTTGTTTTATTTGCAGCCAAGTCCTCTCCCCTCTCCGGTCTTTGTTTTTTCATCTGTGAAACAGGGATAGTCATAGGCCCTCTCTTCGAGGTTTGTCAAACAAATTAGCATTAGAAATCCCTTTGGAACAATACCTGCCATTTCTCTGAGAATCTAACATAAAAAAGCACAACATAGGTTTTGAAAGCAACTCCATCGAGTTTATGGAAGCTTCTAGAAAATGATGCCCCTTAAGCCCCATAGGAGGGCCGAGAGTGGGGACAGGGGCAAGATCATTTTAAAAATGAATGGAATCTTGAAAATTGGGCAGAGGTGGTAATACTGCTTTAGAAAAGAAGAGCGATCAAGCCATATTTTATATTTATCCCTTTTTCTTCCCTGATACCACAGCTGGCACAAAGGAAATCCTATTAGGTAATAGTTTCAGTTGCAGCTTTTAAAATCAAAAGTTTAAAAGCCACATATGACAGAGACAAAGAAGACTATATATTTTAAAACAAAATACTTTTAAAGCTGAGAGGCTTTTTCTCACCTATTAAACTAAAGCCATTTAAAGGATACCATTTTAAGATAGCATCTGACATTATAAATCCCAAACTGCACCATTAAGTTTCCGTACGCTAAATAATTCTTCACCTTCCGTTGCCTACACCAATCAGAGGTAGGAAATTGACACCCAACTCTATTTCCCTAACAGTGGGAGAGAAGCAATTGAAGCAGCAGCGATGTTTTCGATCCTTTACAAGATGAACTTTAATTGTTTCCAGGTTTCACATCACTTTCAATGTAGCAAGAGTCTCAAGCAAGGTTAAGTCTAGAAAAAGTGATTCAGCTCATAATCTGAATTTTAACAAGAAAGACAAAAGACATCCTGGTCGTGTATATAACACTCTATTTAAAGATGCTGCTGATTGTTATCACATCAGCTTTTACTCTTCTTGCTGTTCACTCAAGGCAGAGATAGATGCTGTAGGAATTAATGAATATGTGAAGGCACATAATTATCTAATTCTAGGGAAGCAGAATACGAAAAAGATGCTGGTTCTTCTTGCACCAAAAATTAAAATTAAAATGCATGCAACTAAACCCAGGGCTTTTTCTGCATCGGAATATCACTTCTCCCGAACACTGCAAACATGGGGTGCAGTTACACAACAGTAGTGTATCCACTACTAGGCAGGGGGCAGGTTGTTGTAAGGGACACTTACAGGAATAGGTACAAGATTTTGTTGACAGAGATCTTAATAAGTATACAAATGGGAGGAAAGCAACTTCCAGAATCCCCGTGGCAACTATTCATGCACTGGGTGTACCTAGCAGTTTTATGCATCCCAGAGTCCTTTTTAAAAATGAGTGTAATTCCCAGAAAGTGCTTATAGCTTCAACGCTTTGAAAAACATTTAGTTAATACACCAACAGATATTAGAGAAACAGATAAATATGTGTATATATCACATTATCTCATTTACAGATGAGAGGTAACATATTTGAAAAGGGGCATATGGTAAAAACCTCCTCTTTTCTTTATTTTCAGGATCAGCAAACTGAAATTCTCAGATGCGAATTACTAACAAGAACCTGTCACAGGGCAGGTGTCTGAAATGGGTCTAAGGATCCAGGTCTAAAGATTTAGCTGAGAGATGTCCAAAAATTAATTCACTGGCTCCTCTTTCACACCCACATGCTCCCAGAGGAATAAAGGAATGTTGAGTCTAAGATGGCCCTTAAACTAACCTCATTTCTCACTCAAGCAAACAGAGATCAGGAGAGGTTAAATAATTTCTCAAGCTCAAAATGGGACATGAATTACAGATATTCTGATGCCATCATTTGTAACATAACTCTTAGGCCTCGCAGAGCAGCTGATGAAACAGGTATTAGCAGTGTACTTAATAAGAAAAAGAGGGAGTTCCCGTCGTGGCGCAGCGGTTAACGAATCCGACTAGGAACCATGAGGTTGCGGGTTCGATCCCTGGCCTTGCTCAGTGGGTTAACGATCCGGCGTTGCCGTGAGCTGTGGTGTAGGTCACAGATGCGGCTCGGATCCTGCGTTGCTGTGGCTCTGGCGTAGGCCGGCGGCTACAGCTCCGATTAGACCCCTA